>JXCR01053435.1:36869-62265 GCA_002079205.1 Phalaenopsis hybrid cultivar
CCAAAGGTGATTCAATTACCAATCACATTAAGAAATAATTTACTACAAAAAGAAAAAGCATTCCTCATCTTTAAACTCTACCAAACAAATCTACCATATCAAAATGCAAACTCTTAGGAAAATTAAATGAGGTAGTTGGTATGGAATTACCTTTCAAGTGGCATCCTCTGACTTCATCAACCAAAAGAAATCAGGATATTTTTGCAAAAGATACACTGCAACAATTCAAAGAATCGCCAAGTTGCAAAAAAACCATTTCCCCTATGTATGGACAAGATAACAAACATATTCCGATATTTTAGGAAGTATTAAGTCAAAATGTAAAACTTCACAAAAAAGAAAAAAACGATTTTTCATCCACCAATGTTCTCAGATGTTTCATCTCTGAAAGTAGANGTTACCCTTCAAGTGGCATCCTCTGATTTCATCAACCAAAAGAAATCAGGATATTTTTGCAAAAGATACACTGCAACAATTCAAAGAATCGCCAAGTTGCAAAAAAACCATTTCCCCTATGTATGGACATGATAACTAACATATTCCGACATTTTAGGAAGTATTAAGTCAAAATGTAAACTTCACAAAAAAGAAAAAAACGATTTTTCATCCACCAATGTTCTCAGATGTTTCATCTCTGAAAGTAGATCAATATGCAGAAATTACCAGTTTTGAGAGCCAGACTTGAAGCAAACATTGCCAATCCATTCATAACAGGACTGCATGGAATAATTTTAAGAACTTTGGCAAATCAACTTCTATTTCTAACAAGGGATAATGTAGAGATTTTGATAGAAAAGTAGAATATACATAAATATTCACAAAAAAAAAGGAAGAGACCATAATCTGTATGAATATTTGACTTGTAATTGAAGAAAGATGTACATTAATATATAATCATGTTATTCGTAAAGCCGGGAGCCATTTACCTTTGGAAAAATATAATTTTGTGCTANAGGATAATGTAGAAATTTTGATAGAGAAGTAGAATATACATAAATATTCACAAAAAAAAAAGGAAGAGACCATAATCTGTATGAATATTTGACTTGTAATTGAAGAAAGATGCACATTAATATATAATCATGTTATTCGTAAAGCCGGGAGCCATTTACCTTTGGAAAAATATAATTTTGTGCTAATTTTGCGCGCATTTTAAATTTTTGCTATGATTGGCTAAACAAGAACTAGTTTGGGATGATTTTCAGAATATAAAGTTGATGCTTTTGCAGGGTAGGANATAATGGAGCATGTATGTTTAAATGATTTTTTTAGTTCCTTCATTGTCTTCAATCGCCGATAGTCCTTNTTCATTTTTTCTCAGTAGAGGCAAAATGGAGAAAAGGGTAAACCACACCCTGGCGCCATGGCGCCAGGGTAGGCGCCACACCCTGGCGCCAATTCCTGTCGCCTAGGCGCCAGAACATTCCAAGAAACCTGAGAAGATGGTACCTAGGTGCTAGTGTCCTCCCAAAAAAATAGAGAAGACGACGCCGCAGACTAGTGCCTAGATGCCAGAACTGTTCAGGGGCGGTTTCTGCACGCCCTAGGGAGTTATTTGACTGATCCAAAAGTTTGGAAAAATACTTTTTGACATTTCGATGTCCTGGAATTCTCCAGGAAGGCCAAGAGGTTATCAATATGAGTAGGAAATGTAGATTTTTATCTTTTCTCAAGAGATTGGAGTGGGGATTTTGAGAGAAAACTNAGGTAGGCGGGTAGGCGCCATGGCGACAAGGTAGCCAATTCCTGTCGCCTAGGTGCCAGAACATTCCAAGAAACCTGAGAAGACGGTACCTAGGTGCTAGTGTCCTCCCAAAAAAATAGAGAAGACGACGCCTAGACGCCGCAGACTAGTGCCTAGATGCCAGAACTGTCTAGGGGCGGTTTCTGCACGCCCTAGGGAGTTATTTGACTGATCCAAAAGTTCGGAAAAATACTTTTTGGCATTTCGATGTCCTGGAATTCTCCAGGAAGGCCAAGAGGTCATCAATATGAGTAGGAAATGTAGATTTTTATCTTTTCTCAAGAGATTGGAGTGGGGATTTTGAGAGAAAACTATAAGTAAATTATATTAGTTGCAAGAAACAGTAAGAGATTTTGTTGGGGGAATTTGCATATCTTTTTCAGAGGCAAAAGTTAAGTATATTTTCATCTAATGTCTTGTATTTGTTGTAAATATATATTTAGTGGATTCGTTTCTGTTAAGATGATGTCTTCTATGGTGTTCTTCATAATTTGTGAGTAGATTTCTTTTACCCTTCTCTTGTGCTAAATAAGTAAGATTTGTAGGATGTGTAGGATGCTTTTAGAATTGATTTTTAAACTTTAATGTGNCTGTAAACATCTATTTAGTGGATTCGTTTCTGTTAAGATGATGTCTTTTATGGTGTTCTTCATAATTTGTGAGTTGATTTCTTTTACCCTTATCTTGTGCTAAATAAGTAAGATTTGTAGGATGTGTAGGATGCTTTTAGAATTGATTTTTAAACTTTAATGTGATAGTTTTTTTTTGTGTTTCATTTACTTTTTGTATTGGCTATATGAACTGTTAAAATTATATGTTCACTATAAACACTCGGGAGAGCTATGACATGAATAACTAGGAAGAACCAAATTGGACTATTGGGTGAAGGAAAAATAATCCATATGACAGTGAAAATAGATAAAGAAATAGACTTTGATGGGTGTAAATTGGGGACTCTAGGGTGACAGACTAGAATCCTATTTGATATAAGGTTTAATGAATTAAAACTAANTTGTGTTTCATTTACTTTTTGTATTGGCTATATGAACTGTTAAAATTATATGTTCACTATAAAGACTCGGGAGAGCTATGACATGAACAACTAGGAAGAACCAAATTGGACTATTGGGTGAAGGAAAAGTAATCCATATGATAGTGAAAATAGATAAGGAAATAGACTTTGATAGGTGTAAATTGGGGACTCTAGGGTGACAGACTAGAATCCTATTTGATATAAGGTTTAATGAATTAAAACTAAGTTAGCCAAATTGAGGGAATAAATTGGAGACTCTAGGATGACAAAATAGAATCGTAACCAATGTAATCTGGGGTTTACGAAATTAAAACTAGGTTAACCAAATTTCTTTATGCAGTTGATAGAGGGTAAAGAAGATGAATGCTCTCATTTGTCACTAGTCACAATAACAATTCTTCTAAGTATATTTCCTACAATCCACTTATGTAACCACAAGAGAAAGTTAGTTTTTACCTCTTAAAATTTATCAAACCAATTTGTCTAGTTAGGTTTAACTTTAGACTTAGGGTTGTATTTAGAGTAGTTGTCCTAAAATAAATTTAATTGACATTCCAAACTAAGACCTGAACTTAGTAGAGTAGAACTTAGCTTAAAGAATTTCTTATCTCGCTTCTCTGTGGAATTGATAATTCAGACTCAATAAAGCCCTAATTTTAAAAACTCAATCAATTAGTCAAGGAGCNTCAATTTGTCTAGTTAGGTTTAACTTTAGATTTAGGGTTGTATTTAGAGTAGTTGTCATAAAATAAATTTAATTAACATTCTAAACTAAGACCTGAACTTAGTAGAGTAGAACTTAGCTTAAGGAATTTCTTATCTCGATTCTCTGTGAAATTGATAATTCAGACTCAATAAAGCCCTAATTTTAAAAACTCAATCAATTAGTCAAGGAGCAGATCAAGTTTCAGGTGACTTTGCCTGTACTGCACAACATAGTGATACACCCCACCCTGGGGTGGATCAGGAGACAACGGGCTCGCGACTTACAGAAGAGGGCAACGAACGGGCTCGCAGCTTACAGAAGAGGGCAACGAACGGGCTCGCGACTTACAGAAGAAGACATGGACGGGCTCGNTGGGGTGGATCAGGAGACAACGGGCTCGCGACTTACAGAAGAAGACATGGACGGGCTCGCAGCTTACAGAAGAGGGCAACGAACGGGCTCGCGACTTACAGAAGAAGACATGGACGGGCTCGCAGCTTCTAGGAGAGGGCAATGAAGCATTGCTGGACAATTGCGATTTTTTTGAAAAGGATCGCTGCATGGGGAAGAATCACGACATACCTAAACTCGAAACTCACATCCTTCTGCTTCATACTTGCTCGAGCAGTTGTTATTAGGGCTAAGACTACGTGTTCGGGGCTTACAGTGACGAGCCATACCTTTTCTCCTCCTTCTGCTTCGTCCTCGAGATCAAGTCGCGACTAAGCAAGCTGAGAGTAACTGCGCGATCGTGGCATACAGAGACCTAGAACTCCCATTTTTCTTTTCCTCCCTCGTCGTCTGCGTGATAGAGTCGCAATCATAGCTACCTGGGAGGGCAGCGACTGGGAAACGGCGAACAGAGACGCGAAACCTCCATCTTTCTCTTGTACCAGCTCTTCTCTCGCGCAACAGTCGGGATTCCAAGCTAGTTGGGAAGAGGAGACCGCAACTACCAGGCAGTCGCGATTGGAGCTACCTGGGAAGCTACAACTGGATTTGAGCACTGACTTTACGGATCAGTTGCTCGATTCAACATATAAAAATTGTCTTTTGTGAAAAATTTTTTTAAGAAGAATGACCACCAAGGAAGCAGATGATTTGGAGAAGAAATTAGAGAAAGTGATCAGCCAAATCAGATCTGGGATGGAAAAAAGGTTCGCCATTATAAATGATAGATTTTGTTTCATGGAGAACTGAATGGAGGACCGGTTTGAGAGTACGAGGGAAATTCGAGAGATGATAAAGAGGCTTATTGAGATACAATCCTAGACCTCACCGACTGCTCAATTTGCAAAAGCTAAAGGAGAAGAGATCGAACATGAGAAACATAATGAAAAAAACATTCACCATCACGAATCCCTTCTCAGGGATCTTATTGCGCGTGGATTAGAGATTTCGGATGAAGGCAATTGGGCTGAAACATAGAGAAGAGATAATGCAAGAGGGATGGGGGAGCATGGAGAAGAAAGAAGAGAAGTAGGGAGGAGGTATGACTATGAATGGAGGGGTTTTTACCCTCGATATATGGGGGGAAACAATGGAGGAAGAGGAAGTTCGGGTGTAGATGTTAGAGTTAGGAAGTTGAAGATGTCAATCTTCGGAGGAAAGACGCAAATGGGTGAGTGTATCGGTGGAGCAATACTTCTCGATGAATAGATAGATAGGGAGGAGATTAATGGCGGCATTGTTACGTTTGGAAGGGAAAGCTCTAGCTTGGTTTTAGTAGAGGGAGGCTAGATACCCGATCCATTCGTGCGAGGAATTCAAGGATTGTTTGTTGGAACATTTTCAAGCAACTCGGGAAGACAAAAGCAATTCTATGTCTAGATTCAAGAGGAAATTGTCATGAAATAACGGAGAAATTTGAGCTATTATCGGACGGCTGGGGAGTATTTCTTAAGTGGGATTGGAGGGAAATTTTATGAATGACCTAAAGCCCAAAGTACGAGCATCAGATCACGAGGATTGAGGGAGACGATAGAGCTAGCTTAGTTATTAAAGGACAAAAATCAGATGAAGAAGGCCAACAGGAACAACACAGACAGAATACCGTACCGAACTGCTACAATCATAACGATACCAAAAGCTTAAATAGTGGAAGTCGATAGGAAGGTTTCACGAGACACGAATAATGGATCACGACTGGGAATAACACTCGCCCAAGAAGCGAGTCGAGGGGTTATGTTTTCGGTATGATGAGAAGTTTACCCTAGGATACCGTTACAAAGATGAAAAATTATAAGTTCTCAAAGTTCATNCACGATGGCATTGAACAGACCCTCACTCACAGGTGATCAAAGAGCTAATCTTCTTCATAAAACACAATCTCATAATACATATTATAGCACGCCTTCCTATTTTAATGGATGAAGCTGTACTTCTCATGAAACATTATACTAACCCAAGTCAGTTTGATTGCTCTCCTCCAAAATGTCTTCAAGACTCCTATTTTGACAAATGTCAACCAATCTAAAACTTAATGATAAAAAATACAATGCTATGAATCTATGATATACAAACTACAATGTGCTTTTGATACAAGAAAAATCCTCTTAATTTCTCCTTCTAGCCATTCTAAACCAAGATGCTCTACCAAACGCATTAGCTACACTAATCCCAATAACTCCACCTTGTGTATCTAAGCAAATGTTTGATGATGTGGTTGAAGTTGAAGCTAGTTTTGAGTGTGATGATGTGGTATTCAAGCTTGAATGATGTGGTTGAAGCTAGTTTTGAGTTGAACTTGAGCATGATTTGCACCCAATATATAGCTGACCTGGAGCTTCAAATGGGAATCTTACAAAAGTTCGATGTTGTGGCTAATTCTCTGAACCCTAAACCCTCTGAACATTCTAATCAATGTTGTTATAGCCTACCCTCTATAAAGAGAGAAACGGATTGTTTCTTTAGCTTTTGATATTGTAGCATATTTCATAACTAATTTCACTTCATTTTTCCACAGCTTGAAACTATCAAACTGCCATCAAGGATATTATACATGGTAGCATGCTGTACGGAGATATCCAGATTCTCCATTCTACGGAGATGGTCATAGAGGATGCTCCTGAATTCCATACGTGAATCTTGCTTTCTTCGTGTCTCAAATTTACTTTGTATTGTTGCTAACGCCACGACCAAATTACAATGAGAACTCTGTCAATACTGCTGGTCCAATATGCTTGTATGATGGCTATCGACTTACTCAACAAAAATTAAACTATAATTTCACTATGTTTTTGTGCACAAAGAGAGATGCATGAGCCGATTCTACCATCACCATCTCCATGGGCACCAATTACTCTTCATGGAAGTGTTATTGGCACCCACAGTCATCTAACATTTTATCACCAACCCTTTTTTGNCGGTAGAATCGGCTCATGCATCTCTCTTTGTGCACAAAAACATAGTGAAATTATAGTTTAATGATTGTTGGGTAAGTCGATAGCCATCATACGAGCATATTGGACCAGCAGTATTGACAGAGTTCTCATTGTGATTTGGTCGTGGCGTTAGCAACAATACAAAGTAAATTTGAGACACCAAGAAAGCAAGATTCACGTATGGAATTCAGGAGCATCCTCTATGNATACTGATTATCTTACCAATTAAGTATCTATTTCGTAATAAGTTAATTCTATCAATCTATCTTTTTGTGCAGGGATGAAATTTCTTTCAAGCATCTCATATTTATATAGCGGACTTGTAAGAAAAAAACTGAAGTAAACTAAGTGCAATAAGAATAAATCTTAATGAATTGTTCATAAAATGCATGTCTTTTCTGAAAGAATCTTCAACAAATATTAATAGTTTTTTACATATTTACGTCAATGTGATGATATTCCAAAAAAGGGTTGGTGATAAAATGTTAGATGACTGTGGGTGCCAATAACACTTCCATGAAGAGTAATTGGTGTCCATGGAGATGGTGGCGGTAGAATCGGCTCATGCATCTCTCTTTGTGCACAAAAACATAGTGAAATTATAGTTTAATGATTGTTGGGTAAGTCGATAGCCATCATACGAGCATATTGGACCAGCAGTATTGACAGAGTTCTCATTGTGATTTGGTCGTGGCGTTAGCAACAATACAAAGTAAATTTGAGACACCAAGAAAGCAAGATTCACGTATGGAATTCAGGAGCATCCTCTATGACCATCTCCGTAGAATGGAGAATCTGGATATCTCCGTACAGCATGCTACCATGTATAATATCCTTGATGGCAGTTTGATAGTTTCAAGCTGTGGAAAAATGAAGTGAAATTAGTTATGAAATATGCTACAATATCAAAAGCTAAAGAAACAATCCGTTTCTCTCTTTATAGAGGGTAGGCTATAACAACATTGATTAGAATGTTCAGAGGGTTTAGGGTTCAGAGAATTAGCCACAACATCGAACTTTTGTAAGATTCCCATTTGAAGCTCCAGGTCAGCTATATATTGGGTGCAAATCATGCTCAAGTTCAACTCAAAACTAGCTTCAACCACATCATTCAAGCTTGAATACCACATCATCACACTCAAAACTAGCTTCAACTTCAACCACATCATCAAACATTTGCTTAGATACACAAGGTGGAGTTATTGGGATTAGTGTAGCTAATGCGTTTGGTAGAGCATCTTGGTTTAGAATGGCTAGAAGGAGAAATTAAGAGGATTTTTCTTGTATCAAAAGCACATTGTAGTTTGTATATCATAGATTCATAGCATTGTATTTTTTATCATTAAGTTTTAGATTGGTTGACATTTGTCAAAATAGGAGTCTTGAAGACATTTTGGAGGAGAGCAATCAAACTGACTTGGGTTAGTATAATGTTTCATGAGAAGTACAGCTTCATCCATTAAAATAGGAAGGCGTGCTATAATATGTATTATGAGATTGTGTTTTATGAAGAAGATTAGCTCTTTGATCACCTGTGAGTGAGGGTCTGTTCAATGCCATCGTGGTATTATCCATATTATGAAGAAAGTTGATAATAAGATCCCAAGGAATCATCATTTCCATCAGAATAATGATTAGATGTTATAGGTTAATGTGTTTATCATATACTAAGATGAAGTACAATACAATTCATTGCATGATGAGAAGCAATACAAATAGGCCTCCTTCATTTTTTCTCAGTAGAGGCAAAATGGAGAAAAGGGTAAACCACACCCTGGCGCCAAGGTGCCAGGGTAGGCGCCACACCCTGGCGCCAATTCCTGTCGCCTAGGCGCCAGAACATTCCAAGAAACCTGAGAAGATGGTACCTAGGTGCTAGTGTCCTCCCAAAAAAATAGAGAAGACGACGCCGCAGACTAGTGCCTAGATGCCAGAACTGTTCAGGGGCGGTTTCTGCACGCCCTAGGGAGTTATTTGACTGATCCAAAAGTTTGGAAAAATACTTTTTGACATTTCGATGTCCTGGAATTCTCCAGGAAGGCCAAGAGGTTATCAATATGAGTAGGAAATGTAGATTTTTATCTTTTCTCAAGAGATTGGAGTGGGGATTTTGAGAGAAAACTATAAGTAAATTATATTAGTTGCAAGAAACAGTAAGAGATTTTGTTGGGGGAATTTGCATATCTTTTTCAGAGGCAAAAGTTAAGTATATTTTCATCTAATGTCTTGTATTTGCTGTAAACATCTATTTAGTGGATTCGTTTCTGTTAAGATGATGTCTTTTATGGTGTTCTTCATAATTTGTGAGTTGATTTCTTTTACCCTTATCTTGTGCTAAATAAGTAAGATTTGTAGGATGTGTAGGATGCTTTTAGAATTGATTTTTAAACTTTAATGTGATAGTTTTTTTTTTTGTGTTTCATTTACTTTTTGTATTGGCTATATGAACTGTTAAAATTATATGTTCACTATAAAGACTCGGGAGAGCTATGACATGAACAACTAGGAAGAACCAAATTGGACTATTGGGTGAAGGAAAAGTAATCCATATGATAGTGAAAATAGATAAGGAAATAGACTTTGATAGGTGTAAATTGGGGACTCTAGGGTGACAGACTAGAATCCTATTTGATATAAGGTTTAATGAATTAAAACTAAGTTAGCCAAATTGAGGGAATAAATTGGAGACTCTAGGATGACAAAATAGAATCGTAACCAATGTAATCTGGGGTTTACGAAATTAAAACTAGGTTAACCAAATTTCTTTATGCAGTTGATACAGGGTAAAGAAGATGAATGCTCTCATTTGTCACTAGTCACAATAACAATTCTTCTAAGTATATTTCCTACAATCCACTTATGTAACCACAAGAGAAAGTTAGTTTTTACCTCTTAAAATTTATCAAACCAATTTGTCTAGTTAGGTTTAACTTTAGACTTAGGGTTGTATTTAGAGTAGTTGTCCTAAAATAAATTTAATTGACATTCCAAACTAAGACCTGAACTTAGTAGAGTAGAACTTAGCTTAAAGAATTTCTTATCTCGCTTCTCTGTGGAATTGATAATTCAGACTCAATAAAGCCCTAATTTTAAAAACTCAATCAATTAGTCAAGGAGCAGATCAAGTTTCAGGTGACTTTGCCTGTACTGCACAACATAGTGATACACCCTGGGGTGGATCAGGAGACAACGGGCTCGCGACTTACAGAAGAAGACATGGACGGGCTCGCAGCTTACAGAAGAGGGCAACGAACGGGCTCGCGACTTACAGAAGAAGACATGGACGGGCTCGCAGCTTCTAGGAGAGGGCAATGAAGCATTGCTGGACAATTGCGATTTTTTTGAAAAGGATCGCTGCATGGGGAAGAATCACGACATACCTAAACTCGAAACTCACATCCTTCTGCTTCATACTTGCTCGAGCAGTTGTTATTAGGGCTAAGACTACGTGTTCGGGGCTTACAGTGACGAGCCATACCTTTTCTCCTCCTTCTGCTTCGTCCTCGAGATCAAGTCGCGACTAAGCAAGCTGAGAGTAACTGCGCGATCGTGGCATACAGAGACCTAGAACTCCCATTTTTCTTTTCCTCCCTCGTCGTCTGCGTGATAGAGTCGCAATCATAGCTACCTGGGAGGGCAGCGACTGGGAAACGGCGAACAGAGACGCGAAACCTCCATCTTTCTCTTGTACCAGCTCTTCTCTCGCGCAACAGTCGGGATTCCAAGCTAGTTGGGAAGAGGAGACCGCAACTACCAGGCAGTCGCGATTGGAGCTACCTGGGAAGCTACAACTGGATTTGAGCACTGACTTTACGGATCAGTTGCTCGATTCAACATATAAAAATTGTATTTTGTGAAAAAAATTTTTTTAAGAAGAATGACCTCCAAGGAAGTAGATGATTTGGAGAAGAAATTAGAGAAAGTGATCAGCCAAATCAGATCAGGGATGGAAAAAAGGTTCGCCATTATAAATGATAGATTTTGTTTCATGGAGAACTGAATGGAGAACCGGTTTGAGAGTATGAGGGAAATTCAAGAGATGATAAAGAGGCTCATCGAGATACAATCCTAGACCTCGCCGACTGCTCAATTTGCAAAAGCTAAAGGAGAAGAGATCGAACATGAGAAACATAATGAAAAAAACATCCACCATCACGAATCCCTTCTCAGGGATCTGATTGCGTGTGGATTAGAGATTTCTGATGAAGGCAATTGGGCTGAAACATAGAGAAGAGATAATGCAAGAGGGATGGGGGAGCATGGAGAAGAAAGAAGAGAAGTAGGGAGGAGATATGACTATGAATGGAGGGGTTTTTACCCTCGATATATGGGGGGAAACAAGGGAGGAAGAGGAAGTTCGGGTGTAGATGTTAGAGTTAGGAAGTTGAAGATGTCAATCTTCGGAGGAAAGACGCAAATGGGTGAGTGTATCGGTGGAGCAATACTTCTCGATGAATAGATAGATAGGGAGGAGATTAATGGCAGCATTGTTACGTTTGGAAGGGAAAGCTCTAGCTTGGTTTTAGTAGAGGGAGGCTAGATACCCGATCCATTCGTGCAAGGAATTCAAGGATTGTTTGTTGGAACAATTTCAAGCAACTCGGGAAGGAAACCTACAAAAGCAATTCTATGTCTAGATTCAAGAGGAAATTGTCATGAAATAACGGAGAAATTTGAGCTATTATCGGACGGCTGGGGAGTATTTCTTAAGTGGGATTGGAGGGAAATTTTATGAANCTGAAACGCGACCCGCGGGTCGACCCTTGGGATCAACCTGCGGCCTGTGTTTAGTGTAAAAAACTCAAACGCGACAGACTGCGTTTTCAAAAACGTGCAAACCAAACGGTTAGGCGACGTTTTTAAAAACGCCAATAGCAAAATTTAAGAATGCTAATTTTTAAATTTTTATTTAACAAAATAGCAAATAGCAAATAGCAAATTATAAAATTATTATATTTGAGACATAATATCATACTTTAATGAATAGAAAGCAAATACTTCTACTTAAATAAACCTCTTAAAAATATAAATTAGGAAACTAAAATTAATTTTAATTTGCAAGAAAAAAAATCAAATCCTAAAGTAGGGCTGTTAGAAAGTTTGGTATTAGTAGACAGATCATGTTCGGCTCGTTAAGTCATTTATGATCGAATTGTTCGTCAAGTAAGTGAGCCAAACACGAACAAATTTTTTAAAACTTGAATTATAAAAACGTCAAATATAAACAACCTTTTATTTGATCGTGTTCTGCTTGTTTTAGTTTGAAATTAGTATATATATACAATGCACTAAATTAAGAAATGCTCACTGTTTCTATTAGTTAGAAAAGAATGAATTTAGTATGACAATCACTGAGATACATTAAAGCCCAAAATCATGTACATGCTACAAAATATTCTTACACCAACTTCTTCTTTTCTACTCTCTCTCTCCTCTCTTCAACAATGCACTTCCACCACATTTCACTTACCATCTTCATTGAAAGAGAAATCTGGCTCATCCGGCTTCATGATTAGCTTGGGCATCTTCACACTGGGGGAGACAGGATCATCTCTATTTAGCTTCTGCTGCGCTCCTCTCTTCGTATTCGCCGCAAACTTCGATGCCAGAATCGTCGTCCCCAATTGATTCGTGCTGCTTGTATTGCCTCTGAAACCATTGTCACCAACATCACCATACTCTGCTAGCAATGGAGCATCAGAATCCTCATTAGCTGGTATTGCTTCAACCACGGCTGGTGAGTAGTAGAGATTCTCATGCCTTGCCAGTTCCATTGCTAGCTTCTTCTTCTTGTATCTTCTCCATGCAGTCTGGATGAAGCAGGCTCCCCATGTCCTCCATTGGTGGGAGTAGAACCTAAAAGCATGCTGAAGCTTCTTGTTGTGGAGACGCTTGAACTGATTTGCGACGAACTTCAGGTCTTCAGCTCGAAGAGCGAATGCCTCTACTTCAGTGAGGGTTCGAACGGTTCGGGTGGAGAGCGGTAAATTGATGCTTGGATTTGGCATGAGACCCCATGTCAGAAGCTCTTCGCCGCAGAAATCCCCTGGTCTTAGAGTTATGGAGTTAAAGAATCCGGACCTGCCGCCGTCGGTAGTCGAGCTCTCGAGCTGGCCTCGTATAATGAAGAGCATCTCGACCACCGGGTCGCCTTCCCGGACAATGTAGGTGTCTTTGGTGCTCAAGGATGAGACCAATCGTTCGCATATCGCGTCTAGAAGTTGGTCATCCATTTGAGAGAAAAATGGCACCTGAAACAAACAGATTCAAAGACATCATTATACATCACACCATCTGAATAATAATAAACATAAAATGGAGATTGGAGAATACGATATCTGAATGCTTCACAAAGTAAACATGGCAATGGTAGATGAGAAAAATATGAAACTAGACTTCTGACTCTTTGTAGGGGGTCATTGTAGTCTACACTCTATAAAATGTCAATTTCGTCCCCATACTCCACGGAGGACTTCCTTAAACCCAATTTAAAGAGTCTGGGGACTAAATTGACACTTTTATAAATTTTGGGACTAAAATGACCCCATTAAACAGTCAAGAGACCGTTCGCTTTACTCCAGTGGTTGATAATACTCACCCTACGAACTAGTCCAAGACAAAGATGCCTTCTAATTTCGCGACGAAGGTCCAAAGGTAAGGAGCCCAAAATTGAGTCTTCATCGACACCTCTTGTAGCAAGCCATTTATACTGAACGAACCTCCTAACCCGTTCTTGCAAATCTGGTGGTAGTTGACGATGTCTCATCCACTCCTCAATATCCCTCCTTTTAACTCTCCATTCTTCAAGCCTCACAGTAATGGATTGCAAATACGTCTTTCAACAAAGAAACAATCTTAATTAAAAAGCAATATCAATCTACCAAAATTGAATATGCTGGGAATCATGTATCTCTGAATAAATGGGAGGATAGAGTTTCAAAATGAGAAGATTTTTAAAATAATCCATTGATTCTTTGCATAGGATCATTTTAGTACCGGAGTATATAAAAATATCAATTTAGACCTCAGACTCTTCTAATATGAGATGAAATAGTCTCACCGGAGGACTATTTCAGCCCCAATTTAAAATGTCTAGGGACTAGTTTGGCACTTTTATTGACTAATAAGGCGCCATGTAAATAGTCAAGTAATTATTTTGACACTTTTCACTTTTCAAAATATTGTGCCAACAATGGATAAAAGTTTCACTAATGTAACATGTTAGAAATCAACATCTCCATTCAATATTAACAGAATGAAAAACTTTTGAGGAGGAAAATGGACAATACCTGCATATTTCCTATCAAATGTGAAAACAGAACAAGACCCATTATACAGATGAGAATGGCGAATAAAGTTTCCCCAATGTAAGTGCTTGTAGCCAAATTCTGTCCATACGAGCTGTCAGTAGTTAGAGAAAAGAGAAATGTTATTAATATAATATGATAATTGCACCAATGTATTCAGTTGCTACTGCAAAATAGAACTGTGTTAGAATCTTTTTGGTGGAATGTTAATGCATGATGCGATAGTGTTCTATTGTCTAGAAATCCGAGCTAAATATTTGCAAGATGCTACCATAATTGCTGATCCATGAGAGAGATGTAAATAGTTTTATTCTATTATATAAGAAAATGATAAATAATTGATGAGAGTAAACCTCAAATGTGTATGATTATATTTGTAGCAGTTGCACGTTGATATATTTACATGGAAATATAATAAAAATTATTTCCATACAAATGAAAATGAGCATGGCCATCTAATAGATTATTTTAAGAAATGTACATTATTTTCTTTTATGCCATAAAATATTATGTCAATCTAATGAATTTATGATATTTAGCATACTACTATTATTTTGTATATCGTACATCTTTTATTGTTCATACTGCATTATTTAATATCTCAACATTTATATTATAATAAATATTTAGTTTCTTATTGAATCTAAAAAAATAAATTTATTCAACATAAAACATTTTTCAGCACAAATTCTACCATGTTGCTTAATAAACCACAACTACAAAAGCAATCTTTTCAGTAATAGTCAGTTGATTTTTTTTTTAGTTTGCATCATACTTTTGCACTTATACTTCTATTGAGTTTGGGTACTCATGGCTTATGTAGTTGTTTCTCTCATTAGTGTTGTTATTTTCTGATTAAAGTCTTGTTTTAGTCTTGATAGAAAAAAAAAAAAATTATTTGGATATGTGTTGAGAATCTTACATATATTAATTTGAATTACTTGTATATGATTCACATTTTATTTTTTGTGACTAGGGCACAAGTTTAATCAATCTTGACTTCTAAATTATATTTCACACGTCGAGATCAATCGCTTCATTATATCCCATATTATCAGGAAGTGCTTCTTCTGAAACTAGCGTGTGGCAGTAATAATGGCAGAAAAACTTAAATTGCCTCTAAGAAAAACAGCATAATTAATAACTTCCGACAGGAAGATAAAGTAAAACACATAATAGTTTTATACTTCAAGAAATTCACCTCAAATTTTGCAAGCCCCACCAGAGACAATAGAGGTACTTTGCCAAGAAGGTTGCTCCAACAACTTCACTATCCAGAGCATTAGAGAACATGCCAAATTTGAAATTAACATTACTACTGGTTGCATCACAATTTCTTAACACATTAGTAGCATTGATCCAGGCCTTTCGCTCAGGTAGCTCAAGACTATTACAGTCCAGAAAACTTGGATTGCACAGTGGCATCTTCATGGTGCCATTCTCTTTCATGCATTCTGTCATCCAGCAAGTATATTGGCGTTCCATAGATAAAAGATACCATAGAGCCCCTAATACCTGTAGAAATGGCAGTTGGCTGAGCATTTCCCAAATAAAATAAAATAAAATGTAATTAAGAGAAAATATAAGGTTACTGAGAAAAAAATACATGGCTCGCAAGCATATATAGCAGAAGATTATATGCAGCTCCTGCCCACGCAGTTTTTGTAACAACTCCTGTGGCTTTGACGATTCGTGCATTAAGAGGAAATATCAGAAACAACCTTGGAATATATTGGAAGAAGACGATCATAGATAATGTGTTGTTGGTGTGATTGGCTGATGAGCTACTCACTGCTGGTATTACAAACCAGATAAGTATCTGCAACCAAAATCATAAGTTTTTTCCAATATTTCCACAAGTGAATATTTTTAAACATAACTATCATCTTAATGTGAGCTTATTTTATTTAATTAAATTGGAAATTCATTTACACAAGCAACCAAAATAGAAAAGATTCTCTTCCTCTAATCAAACCCGAACAATGAGCAGCCGTCGTATTGGCGGAGGGCTTCTTCTCTGCTTCGTAGTCCAGCAGCCGAGCACACCACTATCCCCTAACTGCTACATTTGTGATTATTCACTCCGCGGCACAAAAAAAAAACAAAGATCAAATCCCAAAATAGTTCAGTTATATATTCATATGTCATCATAAAGATGCAGAGCACTAGAACTGCATATGAACTGAGCCGAGTTTGATCAGGAACTTGAACGAGCTTAAGCTTATTTGCCAAAATCAGGCTCGAGCTTGTGCTTGATTTGAGTAGTTATAGTAATGCTCAAGTTTGGTTCAATTGAAATTATGGTTGTTAGAGCTTGATTTGAGCCCATTTTATTAACTCATTAAACGAGCCATTTTGAGCTTATGAATGAGCAATTCTATCAAATAGCTTGTAGTTAACTAAATAAGCTTTGACAAGCCTATTAATGAGTAATCTATTGATCTTAAAATGAGATTTTAATTGAATGAACTACTAAATAAACAGAGATTTTTATGAGCATAACAAGTAATGTATTTTGGTGAACAAAAACAATCTAATATAAAAGAAAACAAGACTACCATATAATCACATATTGAATAAATATATAATCAATTCTTAAATAAACATATTATCAAGCCTTAACCAATTTTTTAATGAGTTTGCTCATGTGCATTAAATGATATTATTTAAAATCATAAATGAATTGAACCCCTAAACTATTCAAGTTAGTTTAATTATCAATTAAAAATTTATAAAATTGTTCAAGCTTATTCAATTAGTTAATTCTAACTAAGCCGAGCCACAAATAATTTGTTTAGCATATTAGTTCATTTGTAGTCTTGCTTATCAACGTGTACTAAACAATAAATGCATAAAAATAAAATTGCATTTAATGTTAATTCTTATTACAATTGCTCTCACAAACAAATGGTTCATACTCTAACTCAACGTCTCCAATGCTTTCCTTCATGGACATGTCATAGAAACTATCTAAATGGCTCAACCCTAAAGTTTGTAGATTTAGGGCGCCCTGGCCTCAAGCATGCACCATGTCGATGATTTGCTACTCTATCCAATCACCATATTAATATGGGGTTTACACCTAGCTCAACTGACCTCTCAAGCTTCTGTCTCCACAAACATGCCACTCATCTATATATACTCATCTACGTGAATGCATTCTCCTCACTAGCTCTGATCCTATCCACATTACCAAAATCATCAAAAGTCTATGATGCATGAACATTTCTGAGTAAGAAGTCGTGCAGTGTCGGACACTTCTCTCACAAACAAGTGCCCGAGGCACCTTAAAAACGTGNCCAGAACAACTCTAGAAATTGTTTCCTCCCGCCTCCCCAATGAGAGCAGGCTATTTTTTTCAGATAATTACATACATAATAACACATGAAACGTTGCTATTTACAAAATCAAGCGCCCAAGTTATATTTTTGAACTACCGAACCGTTGTATGTATGTATCTATACACACAGGTACATACATGTATGTATCTATATAGATATACTCACACATATATTAATGCATACGCACACACATAAATATTTATGTATATATACAAACAAACATACATACATATTTGGGCCAATTACATACATAACACTCGATGCATTGTTGTTTATAAATATTGCACCCTCTTTCATCAATTTTCAAATTCTCACTCAAACATCAAAATTCATGAAGAAACCCCAATCCATGTTTTTCATTTTGTATCAAATTATCAGTGGTTTGATTGTCGCAGATATAAATGCATCAGTTTGATAGTTCAAAAAATCACCTAAATGCTATTTTGTAAATAGTAATGTTTTGAGTGCTATGAATGTAATTAACACTACATATTTATAAAGTCTTTTTTTTTTTTTGGTACATCATCATCACTATCTTTTTTATAATGAAATGCACTTTTTATGGACATATGATAGTATGATATTATAAGTGTAAATATCAAATTTTGGGTGTGGTACTTGAAATGCGCCTATGTTTAATGTTGTGAATATGGTGTGCACGTAGTATTTTTTTCTAAATGTTCATGTCGAAGGCAATCCGCTTTGCAGGTAGAGCATGTGCATGCATGAACGGGATCGTATAGGGATTGTAGAACGAAAAGAGCTTAGTAGCTAGTTCGTCCTATGATCGGTGGAGAACTTCTCCTGCGAGAAATCGGATGATGAAGTTCTCCGCGCTCCTCGCCAAAGCCGGAGGCGGTTATGTCGCACATCCAAACACTGAACCTTAGGTGCCTATGAGAGATCATTAGTACGAGTATAGCTCGCTCTCGACTGTGATCAATCGCATTGTATGATGAATTGTATCATGAGATGTGTCTTGCTTGGAGCATGTTACGCGTTGCCTCGACCATTAAATTGGATAAAAATTCCTATTGATAAATTATAAAATATGAATTGAAAATAATAATTACTACTCTATTATTACTCTTCATGCTCAAGCGTATAAGCCATGAATATAAAAGCATACAAGAAAATTTTCATACATGCCACACAATTCTTATTTATTTATATATCTAACCACTAAACTTAAAATTTATATTAATACCACTTTATTTATGTATTAAGAGTACTATTTCCCTTTTAAAAAGGGTAATGATATACAGTGATATTTTTTTTTGTTATAAAAAAGATTTGAGTGTTAAAAATGTAAAAGTTAAAGTTTAGGAGTTAGATGTGTGGATTNGTTATAAAAAAGATTTGAGTGTTAAAAATGTAAAAGTTAAAGTTTAGGAGTTAGATGTGTGGATTCATAGGAATTGTGTGGTAAATGAGTAAATGTCCCTAATATATGACCTAAACTCTCATTTTTAGGGTCTGTTTGGGGTAGCTTGTGCGTTTCAGGATAACCAACTTATCTAGAAATGCGGCCTGCGTTTAGTGTAAAAAACCCAAACGCGATAGACTGCGTTTTCAAAAACGCGCAAACCAAACGGGTAGGCGACGTTTTTAAAAACGCCAATAGCAAAATTTAAGAATGCTAATTTTTAAATTTTTATTTAACAAAATAGCAAATAACAAATTATAAAATTATTATATTTGAGACATAATATCATACTTTAATGAATAGAACCCAAATACTTCTACTTAAATAAACATCTTAAAAATATAAATTAGGAAACTAAAATTAATTTTAATTTGCAAGAAAAAAAATCAAATCCTAAAGTAGGGCTGTTAGAAAGTTTGGTATTAGCAGACAGATCATGTTCAGTTCGTTAAGTCACTTATGATCGAATTGTTCGTCAAGTAAGTGAGCCAAACACGAACAAATTTTTTAAAGCTTGAATTATAAAAACGTCAACCACAAACAACCTTTTATTTGATCGTGTTTGCTTGTTTTAGTTTGAAATTAATACATATATAAATGCACTAAATTAAGAAATGCTCACTGTTTCTATTAGTTAGCAAAGAATGAATTTAGTATGGCAATCACTGAGATACATTAAAAGCCCAAAATCATCTACATGCTACAAAATATTCTTACACCAACTTCTTCTTCTTTTCTACTCTCTCTCTCCCTCTCTTCAACAATGCACTTCCACCACATTTCACTTACCATCTTCATTGAAAGAGAAATCTGGCTCATCCGGCTTCATGATTAGCTTGGGCATCTTCACACTGGGGGAGACAGGATCATCTCTATTTAGCTTCTGCTGCGCTCCTCTCTTCGTATTCGCCGCAAACTTCGATGCCAGAATCGTCGTCCCCAATTGATTTGTGCTGCTTGTATTGCCTCTGAAACCATTGTCACCAACATCACCATATTCTGCTAGCAATGGAGCATCAGAATCCTCATTAGCTGGTATTGCTTCAACCATGGCTGGTGAGTAGTAGAGATTCTCATGCCTTGCCAGTTCCATTGCTAGCTTCTTCTTCTTGTATCTTCTCCATGCAGTCTGGATGAAGCAGGCTCCCCATGTCCTCCATTGGTGGGAGTAGAACCTAAAAGCATGCTGAAGCTTCTTGTTGTGGAGACGCTTGAACTGATTTGCGACGAACTTCAGGTCTTCAGCTCGAAGAGCGAATGCCTCTACTTCAGTGAGGGTTCGAACGGTTCGGGTGGAGAGCGGTAAATTGATGCTTGGATTTGGCATGAGACCCCATGTCAGAAGCTCTTCGCCGCAGAAATCCCCTGGTCTTAGAGTTATGGAGTTAAAGAATCCGGACCTGCCGCCGTCGGTAGTCGAGCTCTCGAGCTGGCCTCGTATAATGAAGAGCATCTCGACCACCGGGTCGCCTTCCCGGACAATGTAGGTGTCTTTGGTGCTCAAGGATGAGACCAATCGTTCGCATATCGCGTCTAGAAGTTGGTCATCCATTTGAGAGAAAAATGGCACCTGAAACAAACAGATTCAAAGACATCATTATACATCACACCATCTGAATAATAATAAACATAAAATGGAGATTGGAGAATACGATATCTGAATGCTTCACAAAGTAAACATGGCAATGGTAGATGAGAAAAATATGAAACTAGACTTCTGACTCTTTGTAGGGGGTCATTGTAGTCTACACTCTATAAAATGTCAATTTCGTCCCCATACTCCACGGAGGACTTCCTTAAACCCAATTTAAAGAGTCTGGGGACTAAATTGACACTTTTATAAATTTTGGGACTAAAATGACCCCATTAAACAGTCAAGAGACCGTTCGCTTTACTCCAGTGGTTGATAATACTCACCCTACGAACTAGTCCAAGACAAAGATGCCTTCTAATTTCGCGACGAAGGTCCAAAGGTAAGGAGCCCAAAATTGAGTCTTCATCGACACCTCTTGTAGCAAGCCATTTATACTGAACGAACCTCCTAACCCGTTCTTGCAAATCTGGTGGTAGTTGACGATGTCTCATCCACTCCTCAATATCCCTCCTTTTAACTCTCCATTCTTCAAGCCTCACAGTAATGGATTGCAAATACGTCTTTCAACAAAGAAACAATCTTAATTAAAAAGCAATATCAATCAACCAAACTTGAATATGCTGGGAATCATGTATCTCTGAATAAATGGGAGGATAGAGTTTCAAAATGAGAAGATTTTCAAAATAATCCATTGATTCTTTGCATAGGATCCTTTTAGTACCGGAGTATATAAAAATATCAATTTAGACCTCAGACTCTTCTAATATGAGATGAAATAGTCTCACCGGAGGACTATTTCAGCCCCAATTTAAAATGTCTAGGGACTAGTTTGGCACTTTTATTGACTAATAAGGCACCATGTAAATAGTCAAGGAATTATTTTAACTCTTCACTTTTCAAAATATTGTGCCAACAATGAATAAAAGTTTCACTAATGTAACATGTTAGAAATCAACATCTCCATTCAATATTAACAGAATGAAAAACTTTTGAGGAGGAAAATGGACAATACCTGCATATTTCCTATCAAATGTGAAAACAGAACAAGACCCATTATACAGATGAGAATGGCAAATAAAGTTTCCCCAATGTAAGTGCTTGTAGCCAAATTCTGTCCATACGAGCTGTTCAGTAGTTAAAGAAAAGAGAAGTGTTATTAATCTAATATGATAATTGCACCAATGTATTCAGTTGCTACTGCAAAATAGAACTGTGTTGACTCTTTTTGGTGGAATGTTAATGCATGATGCGATAGTGTTCTATTGTCTAGAAATCCGAGCTAAATATTTGCAAGATGCTACCATAATTGCTGATCCATGAGAGAGATGTAAATAGTTTTATTCTATTATATAAGAAAATGATAAATAATTGATGAGAGTAAGCCTCAAATGTGTATGATTATATTTGTAGCAGTTGCACGTTGATATATTTACATGGAAATATGATAAAAATTATTTCCATACAAATGAAAATGAGCATGGCCATCTAATAGATTATTTTAAGAAATGTAAATTATTTTCTTTTATGCCATAAAATATTATGTCAATCTAATGAATTTATGATATTTAGCATACTACTATTATTTTGTATATCGTACATCTTTTATTGTTCATACTGCATTATTTAATATCTCAACATTTATATTATAATAAATATTTAGTTTCTTATTGAATCTAAAAAAATAAATTTATTCAACATAAAACATTTTTCAGCACAAATTCTACCATGTTGCTTAATAAACCACAACTACAAAAGCAATCTTTTCAGTAATAGTCAGTTGATTTTTTTTTTAGTTTGCATCATACTTTTGCACTTATACTTCTATTGAGTTTGGGTACTCATGGCTTATGTAGTTGTTTCTCTCATTAGTGTTGTTATTTTCCGATTAAAGTCTTGTTTTAGTCTCTACTGATAGAAAAAAATATATTATTTGGATATGTGTTGAGAATCTTACATATATTAATTTAAATTACTTGTATATGATTTACATTTTATTTTTTGTGACTACGACACAAGTTTAATCAATCTTGACTTCTAAATTATATTTGACATGTCGAGATCAATCGCTTCATTATATCCCATATTATCAGGAAGTGCTTCTTCTGAAACTAGCGTGTGGCAGTAACAATGGCAGCAAAACTTAAATTGCCTCTAAGAAAAACAGCATAATTAATAACTTCCGACAGGAAGATAAAGTAAAACACGTAATAGTTTTATACTTCAAGAAATTCACCTCAAATTTTGCAAGCCCCACCAGAGACAATAGAGGTACTTTGCCAAGAAGGTTGCTCCAACAACTTCACTATCCAGAGCATTAGAGAACATGCCAAATTTGAAATTAACATTACTACTGGTTGCATCACAATTTCTTAACACATTAGTAGCATTGATCCAGGCCTTTCGCTCAGGTAGCTCAAGACTATTACAGTCCAGAAAACTTGGATTGCACAGTGGCATCTTCATGGTGCCATTCTCTTTCATGCATTCTGTCATCCAGCAAGTATATTGGCGTTCCATGGATAAAAGATACCATAGAGCCCCTAATACCTGTAGAAATGGCAGGTGGCTGAGCATTTCCCAAATAAAATAAAATAAAATGTAATTAAGAGAAAATATAAGGTTACTGAGAAAAAAATACATGGCTCGCAAGCATATATAGCAGAAGATTATATGCAGCTCCTGCCCACGCAGTTTTTGTAACAACTCCTGTGGCTTTGACGATTCGTGCATTAAGAGGAAATATCAGAAACAACCTTGGAATATATTGGAAGAAGACGATCATAGATAATGTGTTGTTGGTGTGATTGGCTGATGAGCTACTGACTGCTGGTATTACAAACCAGATAAGTATCTGCAACCAAAATCATAAGTTTTTTCAATATTTCCACAAGTGAATATTTTTCAACATAACTATCATCTTAATGTGAGCNGCCAAAATCATAAGTTTTTTCAATATTTCCACAAGTGAATATTTTTCAACATAACTATCATCTTAATGTGAGCTTATTTTATTTAATTAAATTGGAAATTCATTTACATAAGCAACCAAAATAGAAAAGATTCTCTTCCTCTAATCAAACCGAGCAATGAGCAGCCTACATATTGGCGGAGGGCTTCTTCTCTGATTCGTAGTCCAGCAGCCGAGCACACCACTATCCCCTAACTGCTACATTTGTGATTATTCACTCCGCGGCACANGCAATGAGCAGCCTTCGTATTGGCGGAGGGCTTCTTCTCTGCTTCGTAGTCCAGCAGCCGAGCACACCACTATCCCCTAACTGCTACATTTGTGATTATTCACTCCGCGGCACAAAAAAAAAAAACAAAGATCAAATCCCAAAATAGTTCAGTTATATCTTCATATATCATCATAAAGATGCAGAGCACTAGAACTGCATATGAACTGAGCCGAGTTTGATCGGGAACTTGAACGAGCTTAAGCTTATTTGCCAAAATCAGGCTCGAGCTTGTGCTTGATTTGAGTAGTTATAGTNCAAAGATCAAATCCCAAAATAGTTCAGTTATATATTCATATGTCATCATAAAGATGCAGAGCACTAGAACTGCATATGAACTGAGCCGAGTTTGATCAGGAACTTGAACGAGCTTAAGCTTATTTGCCAAAATCAGGCTCGAGCTTGTGCTTGATTTGAGTAGTTATAGTAATGCTCAAGTTTGGTTCAATTGAAATTATGGTTGTTAGAGCTTGATTTGAGCCCATTTTATTAACTCATTAAACGAGCCATTTTGAGCTTATGAATGAGCAATTCTATCAAATAGCTTGTAGTTAACTAAATAAGCTTTGACAAGCCTATTAATGAGTAATCTATTGATCTTAAAATGAGATTTTAATTGAATGAACTACTAAATAAACAGAGATTTTTATGAGCATAACAAGTAATGTATTTTGGTGAACAAAAACAATCTAATATAAAAGAAAACAAGACTACCATATAATCACATATTGAATAAATATATAATCAATTCTTAAATAAACATATTATCAAGCCTTAACCAATTTTTTAATGAGTTTGCTCATGTGCATTAAATGATATTATTTAAAATCATAAATGAATTGAACCCCTAAACTATTCAAGTTAGTTTAATTATCAATTAAAAATTTATAAAATTGTTCAAGCTTATTCAATTAGTTAATTCTAACTAAGCCGAGCCACAAATAATTTGTTTAGCATATTAGTTCATTTGTAGACTTGCTTATCAACGTGTACTAAACAATAAATGCATAAAAATAAAATTGCATTTAATGTTAATTCTTATTACAATTGCTCTCACAAACAAATGGTTCATACTCTAACTCGACGTCTCCAATGCTTTCCTTCATGGACATGTCATAGAAACTATCTAAATGGCTCAACCCTAAAGTTTGTAGATTTAGGGCGCCCTGGCCTCAAGCATGCACCATGTCGATGATTTGCTACTCTATCCAATCACCATATTAATATGGGGTTTACACCTAGCTCAACTGACCTCTCAAGCTTCTGTCTCCACAAACATGCCACTCATCTATATATACTCATCTACGTGAATGCATTCTCCTCACTAGCTCTGATCCTATCCACATTACCAAAATCATCAAAAGTCTATGATGCATGAACACTTCTGAGTAAGAAGTCGTGCAGTGTCGGACACTTCTCTCACAAACAAGTGCCCGAGGCACCTTAAAAACGTGCCCGAGATGCCCCAAACACATGCTCGAGACGTCCTGGACATCTGCCAAACACGTCCCCAACATGTCTGATTAAAATAATATTAAAATAAACAAGGAACAGATGTGTCAGACATGTGTTTCTTAAATTACTTAATTAAAAAATAAAAATAAAAAATATATATATTTTTAAAGC
>JXCR01053443.1:4911-52476 GCA_002079205.1 Phalaenopsis hybrid cultivar
AAAAAAAATATTATATATATATATATATATATATATATATTCTCCATTGCGTCCTATTGAGTTTTATATTTTCATTTAATTGTAATAAATTGAGATCGTTTTATATACAATACGCACCAAGTCTTTCTAGCCCTACCTCTATATTTCTTAACATAAGTCGAGTCTAAAACTTCTACTCTCCTAATCGGATCATTAGATAATTTAGTTTGACCAAATCATCTAAGACAACTCTATAATTTTGTCTGCCACTGGAGCTACCACCAACCTTATCACGAATATATTCATGTTGCATTTTGTCTCCAAGTGTCAAACCACTCATCCACCTAAGCATTCTCATCTCAGCAACACTTAACTTTGTTTTATGCTTCTCTTTTAAAGTTTTACATTCTGTGCCATAGAGCATTGCGGGTCTCACCACCATCTTATAAAATTTTCCTTCAAGTCTAAGTGGTACTTTTCTATCACACCAACCAACTTGAATTCTACTAATAACTTCCCCATCTATATCACTATCACTTTGAACAATAGACCAGACATATCTAAAGCATCACAACTTTTAATGATTTGATCACCCATTATTTCAACTCTTCCACTAGAGCTACTACTACTAAAATTGCATTCCATGTATTCAACTTTAGTTCTACTCAAATGAAGGTCTTTAAACTCCAATGTTGACATCCATAATTCAAAATTTTCTTGAACTTTTTCTCTTGCCTTATCCACAAGAAGGATATCATCAACACATCAAGGTGCATCCTCATATAAATGTCTATTAAGGGCATCCGTAACTAAATCAAATGGATATGGGCTTAAAGCTGATCCCTGATGTAATCCAATTGAAATAAGAAAATATTTGGTCAATCCTCCCGTTGCTATAGTATACATAACTTTAATGAATTAAATATAAGTCATATCAACCCCTTTCTTCTCCAGGACTCTCCAAAGGATTTCTCTTGGAACCCTATCGTATGTTGTCTAAATCAATAAAAAGCATGTGTAGATCCTTCTTATTCTTTGTGTACTTCTCCACCGAACTGCTTATGACAAATCGTTTATAACACGTCTTAACCTATGTTCAATTACCCTCTCCCATAAATTTAAAGTATGATACATCAACTTAATTCATCTAAAATTTGCACACTCTTGTGCATCCCCTTTATTTTGAAAAATGAGGACCAAAATACACTTCCTTCACTCAGGTATCTTTTTACTTTTAAAACTATTATTAAAGAATTTAATAAGTCGAGAAATTCCCAAATCTCCTGAATATTTTCACACTTCAAACGGAATATTATAAGATCCTCTGGTTTTCCACCGTTGATTTTTCTTAAAGCTCTTTTTTAAGAATACGACGGTAAAAATAAAAAAAAAATTATTATTATTAACAATATTATGACCACTAAGGTTGATTGTATTTTTCAGAAACTTCATTGAAAAATTTATCAAAATAGGTCACCCATCTATGTTGAATGTCTTTTTCGAAGTAAAGCACGTTGATTTTTATCTTTAATACATTTTACTCGAGTTAACTCCTTTACTTTTTTCTTTGTTCGATTATGTTATATATATATATATATATATATATATATGTATATATATATATATATATTTTTCACTCTCTTTAGTATCTAATCTTTTATAAAGATCAATACAAGTTAGCATCATAAATTGTTCTCTTAGACTCTCAAAGGGCCACCTTATATATATATATATATAGAGAGAGAGAGAGATGTACAACTTTGGTTTCGTTTTGAACTTATCAAAAAATTTCTCTAGTTAGAAAAACAAATGTTATGCATCCTTATGAGATGATAGGAGAAAATGAAAAGAATGGTAAAAATATAAAATAATTTACTTATTTTTGTTTTTTGGATGAGAAAAATGTTTCCATCTGGGGCCTTTGTCTTCATTGGAATAGAAAAGGGTTTCCTATAAATCTTATGGAAGAGAATGGATTTTCTCCTTTTAGGAGGAGAAAATTTTATTTAATGCAAGATGTATACAACTTTGGTCTTGTGTTGAACTTTTAAATTTTTTTTTTAAGAAAAAAATTGTTATGCATCCTTGTGTGGGAGGACAAAATGAAAAGAATGATAAAAATAAAAGAATTTAGCTCTTTTTTGTTTGGGATCATTTTGTTTTTTTATATTTTATGTTGTATTATAAATTTTTTTATCTGAGGTAAATTTTATTTTTTGTTTGTTAAAACATGTTCAGTTATTTTTAAAAACATTCAAAATATCTTAGATTTTTTTTTGCCTATTTGTAAAAATAAAATCACTTGAAAATACAACAATTAATTTTATTTTTTAAAAATTAAATATTGTAAAAATAAAAACAAAAATAAAAGTGATGTGAGACGGTCTCTTAATAACTATATACAATATATAGCTTCATTTTTAAAATGTGCCAACATTTTCAAAATGCAGTTAAAATTAATTACGCATTTGAATCATATTAGTAATACAACAGCAGCAACAACAAGCCTTAATTTCACTCCGTGGGGTTTGCTACATTCTGTCCCATTTTGTGTCATATTTTCATTTAGTTTAATAAATTAAGATCATTTTTTATACAATAATCCCAAGTCTTCCTAGGTCTACCTCTATCTTTCTTAACGCAAGTCAAATCTAAAACATCTACTCTACTAATCGAATCATTAGATGGTCGACGTTTAATGTAACCAAACCATCTAAGATAACTCTCTCTAATTTTGTTCGTCATTGGAGCTACACTAACCCTATCACGGATATATTCATTTTCCATTTTGTCTCTAAGTGTAAAGCCACTCATCCACCTAATCATTCTCATCTCGACAACACTTAATCTTTATTATTATGCTTCTCTTTTAAAAGCTAACATTCAGTGTCATAGAGCATTACAGGTCTCGCCATCATCTTATAAAATTTTCCTTTCAGTTTAAGCGATACTTTTATATCACACAAAAGGCTCGAAACATTCGTCCACTTCAACCAACCAACTGGAATTCTACAATTAACTTCCCCATCTATATCACCATCGCTTCGAAAAACAGACCCGAGATGTCTAAATCGTTCACATCTTTAATAATTTGATCTCCCAAAGTTACATTTCTGTCACTTGAGCTACTACTAAAATTATATTTCATGTGTTCAATTTTAGTTCTACTCAAATGAAGGCCTTTAGACTCTACTGTTCACCTCCATAATTCAAGTTTTTACTGGGTTTTTTCTCTCTTCTTATCCACGAGAAGGATATCATCAACAAAAAACATATACACCAAGGCACATCCTCCTGTAAATGTCTAGTAAGACCATCCATAACTAAAGCAAAAAGATTTGGACTTAAAGCTGATCCCTGATGTAATCGAACAGAAATAGGAAAATATTTAGTCAATCCTCATTCCGTTCAAACACAAGTAACAACTCTAGTATACATATCTTTAATGACTTGAGTAGAAGTCATATCAACACCTTTCTTCTCAAAAACTCTCCAAAGGATATCTCTTTGAACCTTATCGTAAGTTTTTTTTTAAAATAATAAAAATCAAATGTAGATCCTCCTTATTATCTATGAACTTCTCCATCAAACCTCTCAATAAATGTATAACTTTCATAGTTGATCTGCCCGACGTAAATCCAAATTTATATGGGAAATCTTAGTAATAAGTCTTAACCTATGTTCAATTACCCTCTCCCATAATTCTAAAGTATGATGCATCAACTTAATTCCTCTATAATTTGCACACTCTTGTGCATCCCCATTATTCTTAAAAATGAGGACCAAAATACTCTTTCTCCACTCATCGGGCATCTTTTTAGTTTTTAAAATAATATTAATGAGTTTAGTATGCCAAGAAACTTTCACATCCTCTAAATATTTCCACACTTCAATTGGGATATCATCAAATCCTACAGACTTTCCACCCTTGGTTTTTATTAAAGCATTCTCAACTTTTTTACTAATGCGACGGTAAAAATGAAACGTTTTATTATTTTTAACGATATGAAGATCACTAAGGTCGATTGTTTTTTCAGAAAATTCATTAAAAAGTTTATAAAAGTAACTCACCCACCTATGTTGAATATCTTTTTCTAAGAAAATGACTTTTTGATTTTCATCTTTAATATACTTTACTTGAGTTAAATCTTTACTTTTCTTTTTGTTTGGCTAGTTTATACATATATTTTTCATCCTCTTTAGCATCTAATATATTATAAAGATCATTAAAAAACATAATTTTTAGCATCCCAGATTCTTCTCGAATCATATTAGTAATAAATCAGATAAACTCAACAGTTTAGAACGAAAAACGTTAATGAAGTAATGAATGGCATGGACTTTTTTTTGAAAAATTTGAAGCTGTTCTTAATTAGTAGCGTAGATTAAATAACAAAAAGTAATTTATCATCTTACTAATTTACTTCAATCTGTGGTAAATATCCTGCTTTATTATATATCATTCTCCTATTATTTTCGGCTGAAGCGGTTGTTATTTTGTTCATACTGAACTATTTGAGAAATAGAAGTGCCACTGAAACAAAGCCTAGTGCATATATATGCAATGTTTTTTAATTATTTGATTAATGCATTTTTTCTAGAGAAATTAAACTCCAAATCTGCGGCCATTTCAACGTTTTATTAACCTTCTTTGAAGTGTATGCACATTTTAAAAGTCTATTTAAAGATTGAAACATTGTACTTTAAATTTAGGTAATTTTTGCATTTCAGTTTAGTCATTCAAGATGTTATTCTCTCCTCCAATGTAGTGGAATGGGTTCAAGGTGTTATATGTGCAAAAGTATAGTTAACTTGATTGCCATGCTGTACATCTTTTTGGGAGTTGTTTTAATCAAGGACAAGTGGGCCACAAGTGCTTTTGCAGAGATGGCACTTTAATCCCATAGTGGAACGCACGTATAGTGGTGGTTACTTGAATTTCCTTTTTTTTAATTTTGCCTGAAGCATGTTATTTAATGGAAATTTTGTGTTTGTAGTGTTATAATTTTTTATCTTAGTGCTGAATAAAATATGCACATATACAAATAAGAGTTAACTGAAAGTTTTAAGAGTTTTTACAAGGAAAACTCATGAATAAAAAAATTTGCAAAAGTTTGCTCTTTGTTTCCATTAAAATGATGGGATCATTAAGCTTGAATTGTTGTCTTGACCTCATGTGAATGTGGTGAAGAATACTTCAGTAAATGGTGATGATGACAAGATGTCAATATTTTTTTCCCGACGGTGGTGGTTAAGAGACACATTTCTCATAATTAGTTTGAATTTATCTCAGGCAAGTCTACTATGAAAGCTATGCATTTATTAAGAGGTTTGATGGAGAAGTACAAAGATAATAAGGAGGATTTACATATGATTGTTGATTTAGAAAAGTTTAAGATAAATTTTCAAGAGAAGTTTCTTGGAGAGTTCTGGAAAAGAATGGTGTTGATATGACTTATATTCAAGTCATTAAAAATATATACACTAGAGTTGTTACTTATGCTTGAACAGAAGTAGGATTGATCAAGTACTTTCATTTTTGAGTTGGATTACATTAGAGATTGACTTTGAGCTCAAATCTTTTTGCTTTAGTTATGGATACTCTTGTTAGACATTTACTAGAGAATGTATCTTGGTGTGTGCTTTACACTGATGATGTCCTTTTTGTGAATAAGACTAGAAATAGAGTTCAAGATAAGCTTGAATTGTGGAGGTCTACATTAGAGGCTAAAGACCTTAGTTTGAGTAGATATAAAACTGAATTCATTGAATGTAATTTTCGCAATAGCAGATCTAGTGACAAAGTTGTAATAATGGGCGATCAAATCATTAAAAGGAGTGAACATTTTAGATATATTGGGTCTATTTGTCAAAGTGATGATGATATAGATGGGGATCTTATTAGTAGAATTCAAGTTGGATGGTTGAAGTTGAGGAATGCATTTGGCCTATTGTGTTAGAGAATGCAGAATGTTGGCCTATAAAAGAGAAGTATGAAATTAAGTTAAGTGTTCTTGAGATGAGAATGCTTACGTGGATGAGTGGCTTGAGACAAAATATGAAACAAATGTATCCATGAAGTGTAGATCCAATGGCAGACAAGATTAGAGAGAATCATCTTAAATGGTTTCGTCACATTAAACTTCGAGCATCTGAGGATTCGTTAGGAGAGTATATGTTTAAGATTCAACTTATGCTAAGAAAGGTAGAGGTGGACCTAAAAAGAATTGGGCATGTTTATAAAAAATGATCTTAATTCATTAGAATTAAATGAAAATGACACTCAATAGGACACAATGGAGAAAAATATTTATGTAGCCGATCCCACTTAGTGGGATAACAACTTGTTGTTGTTGTTGTTGTTGTCGTTGTGGTTGAGAGACAGTTGTTGGGCGACGACGGTCATTTGATGTTAATTAAGGCTATCATACGATGTTGATCTGGAGATGGCTAGAGGATGATAGTTAGGCAACTCTAATATGTGATGGACGAACGATGGCAATCGAGCAATGCTTGTTAGGTGATGACAGTTTCTAATGGTGATTGTCGACTACGTCTCTAGAATTTCTTAGATATCAAAACTCTCTCCAATTTTAAACTCATTTATTTGAATAATAGGATTATTTATAACTTTTCAAAATGACATTTTTAATGATTCTAACTAATTTTCTGAGTATCTCATTGACGAGACCTATTGATTTCATCAATCATAGAGATTTATTAATTATTTAAGTTTTCAATGATATTAGGAGTGAGCGATCGTATGATCTTTGAATTTCTCTCATCAAGATGTTTTTTTTTTTACCATAAGCATACTAGATTTGAAGATAGTTTGCTTTTTCAAACTGTCATGAAAATATCAATTACATTTCAACTACTTGATCAGGGAGCATTTGAACTTGGATCTGAACACTTTTTGTGTCATTGAGATTATCTCATCAAACGTTCATTTTGATCATAAGTTTTTTAAAATTAGAGTTTAGATGGTTTGGATTTAATTATGAAAGTTTATAATTTAAATGTTATTTGATTATATGGATTTTCTCGTGACGTATAAGAGGAATTACTTGAAATTTGAAATTTTGTTCAATGACATCATATGTTTCGTTATTGATCATAACTATCATTTTTAATGCACAGAAAAATTATTTTTATTCCTAAAAACTCTAGCTGGGTTTTATCCATAAGTTCTGATTTATTTCAAATTCAACGGTACAATTCCATATACGTAGATTCCAAGCCGCTGATTGGTCTGCCTGAACAGGAATTGGTGAATCGCTGCAGTTTTTGTGTGGTTGAACAGTTTAGCTTCTCTTAGTGCCATATTGCCCACCAATTTGAGTAATCATTAGCATTTGGTATATATTTCTTTGAATTTTTCAAGAAAATTTTCCTTGGAAAAGAAAGTTTGTGGTTCGTTTCATATGAATGTTGTATCTTTGGGATTACGTATAGCAGACTCTATTTTACCGCAAATGCTTATTTTCTTCTATTTTCTTTTGTATTGATTGGCATTGTTCCCATGTTTCTTTTTTCTGTTTTTTTTAAAGGCTCCATCTGGGAGAGCTTTGCTATAGATTTTATTATTTTTTAACAGCTTAGTATGTTGCTTGGCTACAAATTTTCAGATTCTTTTAAGAAATTTATGTAATGTGAACACCTTTTTATGACTATATGAATTATCTAATCGCTAAAAGAAAGTTCAAAAAGAAAAAAAATCAATAATACTCAGCGGCTTCTATATATATCTGTCAACATATTTACAACTGCTTTTATAGACAACTATAAACCATCCCAAATATACCCTAAATGACATTAGACCAGCCCTTCTTTTCTCTTTGGCATTTATGGTTCCATTTTTCCAACATTACTTGAAGAAAGAGATAAACAAACAAAATCCCTCATGCGACCCCATTGCGTCTTTTTATATTGCACCTACATTTTTTATTTATTTTTCAGAGTTAACTGTCAGTCATCATGACTTACCGAAGCTGGAGAAATGGAGCATGAAAAGTTATTCCATCTCAAGAAGAAAACAATAAGTAGCATTGTTGAAGCGTCGCGCCCTTCATCTTAAAGAGATTGAATGAATGCCTTACAAGAATCAACAAAATAACATAGAATAATGTAAACATACATTTCTTCTTTCAAGAAGAGAAAGCAATAGTAATTTGTGCTCTACTCTTTTGTTATAATGCAATTAGTTTAATTGTTGGATTGCCTAAGCATGTGGTATAAACTTTATGTGTTACGTGCTAAAAAAAAAACTCGAGATAATTGTTTTGTTCAGAAGTCTGTTGCACTTACAATTTTGTTTGCATTTTTATTGAGATTTAATCACCATGTGTTGTGTCATTTTCACACATCACACCTTGAGACAATGTCCACATCTTTTCTCATTCCCATCCATTACAATTCTATTGTTATCTTCCGATATGTTTTTAGTATGCCCGAATGCCCCCAAATAGTGCTGCTATGAAACTCCTGTAATAAATTTGGTATGTGTCTTGAATTTTGAGGTAATACATGACCTCTCTTGTAAATTAATCGAAATAGCTATTCTCGCCATTCAATAAAGCCTGTCGGATCTTGTTCAATTTCTCATATGCCTCATTTTCTTGCCTCATGACCTCTCAATCTAAGACCAAAGAAATTGGCAATGCCAACAATTGAGATTCCCCCATCTGTCGTGATAAAGCATCAACAACCTTATTCTCTAATCACAATCGATACTAAAACTCAGAGTTATACCCTAGTAGCTTAGATAGTCATCTATGATATTCTTCAATCACCATCTGTTCTAATAAAAATTTAAGGTTGTGCTAATCCATGCATGCTTACATCACCCTAACAAATAATTTCATCATTTATGAATGGCAAGCACAATTGTCATACGCTTTCACTCATAAATTGACTTGTCTGGCTCTTCCATCAGCTCCTAATGAAAATAAACTATGAGTCATTAACACTGCATGTGTGCGCCTTGAAGCATTCATCTCTATAACGAATTTTTGGTTGAAATCAGGTACACTAGTAATTGTACACGCTTAATAGCTTTAACTTATAAAAAATCTGCTCTTCGCTTCACCCACTGAAAGTTATCCTATTCTAGGTCGTAGAACTGGTGCTCACCGAGTGTCGTCAACACCTTCAAATGATCAATGTTGTCTTCCAAGGAACGTGTGGACGCTTGGATATTGTCAAACAACAACACAAAATTCAGGAGGAATTGCTGAGACATCTTATTCGTCTGTGATTGAAATGAGGATCACTTCCCCCCATTGCACGAGGATTGTGCCTAACCCATAGCCCGAAGCATCCATCTCTATAATGAACTTTGGTTGAAATCAGGTTACATCATCACTGGTACACTCGTAATGGCATTCTTTAACTTCTTAAAAGCCCAAGTCGCCGCTTTCCCCACTGAAAATTAACCTATTCCGGGTCGTAGAGTTGGTGCTCACCGAGTATTGTGAACACCTTCAAATGATCAATGTGGTCAAGGAACGAATGTACACTAGTATATCATCAAAGAACAACACAAATTTATGGAGGAAATGTTGACATACCTTGTTCATCAATGATTGAAATGTAACAGTGCAGTGGTAAGCCCTAATGACATTACTAGAAATTCATTGTGACCCTTGTGAGTTCAAAATGTAGTCTTGTGAACTTCCTTCGGAAGCATCCAAGTCTAATAGTATCTTGATTTCAAGTTAATCTTTGAGAATACTGCGGGCCCAAAAAACTTGACCACTAGTTAGACGATCATCAGGATGATAAATGTATCAGGTATTGTTTTCTTATTCACTTCCTAATATTTCATATAAAATTGCTATCTCATTTTTCTTTCGCACTAACAAACTAGGATAGAGAAAGAGTTCACATTAAACTGTATGACCCCAACCTCCAACATCTCTCGGATCAATCTCTCGATCTCGCTTTTCTATACCTGGGGGTTCTAGTATACTTGTGTTCCCCGAGGCGACAATCCACATGCAGCTAGAAAACTTGTATAAATTGTTGGAGTTGTTGGATCGATGCCAAAATCTCTGACAACTCTGTGTCATGTGTCTTTTTCATAACATACAACTTGATCAAGAATCCCAACTGTGCCCCGCATTGGCTTAACCATGATCTTGAGTGTTAACAAGGCCTTCCACAAACTTGGGTTACCACAAAGCATCACCATCTTGTCTTTCTCCTGAAACTCTATTGTCAGGAGTTTTCAATTCATCTTAGTCTTTCCTAAGGACTACAATCATTTCATACCCAATGTCACGTCAGTGCTCACTATATCCTAGGGAAGGAAATCCCCCATCCCCTGAATACTTGCAGTGTTAAAATCATTCATTTACAAACTTCTTTCTTCTTCTCCACATGTCATGCCCCCATCATGGCTCAATAACTTCCTGTGTCAATCATCTCAAGCTCTAATTGCTTCACTATTTGAGTAAAGATGAAATTGTGGGTGGCCCTGCTATATACAAATGCCACTACATCTTGTTCTCTGATCTGTCCCTAAAGCTTCATAGTTTGGTTCAGTGTTAACCCCACCACAGAGTTTAATGAGACTTATGCACCATCTAAGTGAGGATGTTCCTTCTCTACCTCAACCTTTTTTGTTTCTTCATCCCATGCCCACTCGTCTGGTTTTGCAATGGTGCTCTGGGGTAAACTTTTCATCACACCAAAAACATAATTCCTTGGCTCGCTTCTCCTCCTGAATCTTTGTTTCTATGAGACTTTTGAATGTTGCCTCTGTCGTTGCCCATCATTCCCATCTCGTGGAACCTCCCTCTAGGATCCCACATTTTGAGTTTTTGGTATCGTCATAGTTGTAGCATTTCTGCATGTGCTGCTCCTATTAACTCATTCCATTGCATTTTTATCTTCAACCAATTTTGCTAATTCCATAATTTTTCCCAATCCTCACGGTCTCAACAGACTAAGCGCTCGAATTTCTGGCCTCAAGCCTTTCATGAAGCTTCCTTTCAATGCTTCTTCTGATATCCCTCTCAAATGGTGATATAACATTTCAAATTACTCCTTATAATCCTTGACAAACTATTCTTAGACCAATGCAAAAAAATTGCTGGTGCAAATTACTTTCTCGTGTGGTTTTAAAATGCTCCAACAATCGGTCATTGAATTCTTTATATTTTCTAGTTAGCTGAGGTTGTTTCTCTATTGATACCATGTTAGAGCCTGCTCTTCCAAACGTAACGCCGCTGCCAACATTTTTTTCCTCTATCAGTCCATTAATAATAAAGTATCTATCCACATGATAAACCCAACCATAGATCTTCTCCTTCAAAAATTGACATCTTCAACTTCCTTATGCATGAGTCTCCTCCCCAATTTCCTTGATCGAAGTTTGTTCTTTCCATGAAGCGAGGGTTTGGTTCTCCTACTCGACCCATATTTATTTTCTTTCTACCATAAATTTGGCTCGCCTAGTAATCAATTTGCCAAAAACCATATGCTCCTGAATTGCCTTCTGCCTAGAACGCTGTCACAACAAAGGGCATTCGTGTAGTTGGATGCAGCCCTCAGCCAGATTCTCACCCACTGTGGTTTCCTATTCCAGACCGAAATCCTTCGAATCGATCTTCTCCAGCCATGAATCACACGCTGTCACATTCTGCCAGTTACAACTCCTTCCAGTCATCTGGATGTCATATTATTCCTTTCAAGTGTTGTCGCTCGAGTTCACTATCAATTCCTTCGCTTGATCCCACTGTAGGTAGAGGCGAGCTTGTGTGAAACTCTGCAATATTCATTATGATTTCTTCCATGTTTATGAATCTGTCGTCTATGGACGAGAACCCCCATTTTAGATGAAAAACACTCCTTTATTTCAGGTATGATTTGGCTCACGTCTCTCTCCAATTTCTCCTTTAAAGCATATACTTTCTTGGTCGTTATTACTTCCCGAACGGTTTTCGATCATGAAGGTGGAACTCCTGTACGCCTCAATTCTGTCGTTCTTCACAACTAGTTCGAATCGCGGTTGTATCATGAGGTTAGGTCAAGAAGGTATTGTGACAGTCCCATCGTTGGCTTTTTAAATAGCTTGAATCATGATTGTATTGGAAGGTTCTATCATGATGGCGCGACGGATCCTGTCGTTGATTTCCCAACAAGCTCGTATCGCAAGGTTCGGCCAACAAGGAGTGTGCGAAAGATCATGTACGCCTCGTTCCCATTGTTGGCTTCCCAAGTTGCTCGTGTGGAGATTGTATCTTGAGCTTCAGTCTTGAGGCATGTGTGACGGATCCTGTATGCTGCAATCCCATTTTTGGCTTCCGAGCCAACTCAAATCACAATTGTATCACGAAGTTCATTCACAAAGGCGTGCGCGATGGATCTTGTACGTCTTTATTCCATCGTTGGCATTCCAACTAGTTTAAATCACAACTGTATCATGAGGCTCAGCCACAAAGGCAAAGCACGGCTATGAATCACAGAAGGAATGGGACAATGCTACTCAAACGATTCAGCTCGGATAACAATTTGATAAGAACAACATAAATTTCTGCAGCGATTATGGCAAAAGGAATAGATTCTATTGCACCAGGTCAAATAAAGCAATATAATCCGAAATATATAAAAGATAGACACCTATAATTTAAAAGATAGACGATCTCTCCCAAACCTAAACTTCTAAGATTCCAGTCAACAGTAGCATATCCTAACTCTAAATCATATTTAGCCTTATTTATACCAAACAATAATAACTAACAAATAACTAAATTGCCCTTTAGCCTTCCGCCTAAGATTTGTCTAACTTATTTGGTAGGCTGTGTTGTGGAAAGCACTGTTGGCGCCCGTCTAACACATTTGAACTAACATTTTTAATCCACAGAAAAAGTATATTTATTCTTAAAAACTCTCGCTGGCTTTTATCTGCAAGGTTTGATTTATTTCAAATTTAATGTTATAATTCTCCACCTACGTAGATTCCAAGCCGCCGATTAGTTTGCCTTTAACTGGATTCGCTGCAGCTTTTGTGTATTTGAACAGTTAGCTTCTCATTGTGCCATATTGCCCACTAATTTGAGTAATCATTAGCATTTGGTATATATATTACATTGGACTTTTCAAGTAAATTTTCTAAAGGAAAAGAAGTATGTAATTCATTAGGTATGAATGTGTTTTTATTAAGATTTTTAATCTGTTGCTAATGACNGCTAAGATTCTGCCTAGAACGACAGGCATGAAACTCCCCACTACAGAGCAAAGCTCTCCATCTCCTAGAAACAAATCGAAGAACATGATGAAATTGCCGAGGGACCCTTGACAAACAAAGAATAGCAAGGTCATCCGGAAGACCGTGTATAAGTGGTACATGCTGGTCCAAAGACATCGTGACAGGTCAATGTCAGCAATCTACAACCAAATAGAAAACAAGATGTTACAAAGCTACACTAACCAGCCCAATATTACAAACAGAAAGAATAAAAATATGGATTTTACAGATTAAGAAATATCTTGAATCATTACCATTTATTTCTGTTAAGTTTGGTGAAGGAATTCTATAGCCATCTCCTTCACCATTCCAAAAGTATACCTTTATACAAATTATCCAGTAGAAATAACCTTCTTCCCAGTTAACACTGCAAACTCTTAGGGGTTGTCTACAAAAGTTTTAGTAAATCCTGTAAATCCAGATTTAAATCCCACTTTAAGGGCCTGTTTCGGGGCTTTTTTTTTTTTTTTTTGTGCGGTGCGTTTTGAAAATGTGAATTCAAACTTTTGGAAACAACGGCGCGGCGGCGTTTGTAAATCATTATGTTAAAACGCGGTTTTTGATCAAAATCAATATTTTCTGTGTTTCTTCTCGTACATATTACCCTGTGGCCCCTTGTCCTTCTCTCGTGTTTCTTCTGCCTCTCTTGACTCTGTGGCTTCCTCTCTTTCATCTCTTTTGCCCTAGGTACCTCTTTCCCTTGAATCAGTGGCTCCAGTGGCTAGGCATTGTTTCTGATCGCCTCTTGTTGGTTGCGAGTGGTTGTTTCAGTGACCATTACATACTTCTCCCTCTCCTCTCTTCTGCTCGATTTGGTGGTTATGTGCACTCTATGCTTTGTGTGATGGTTCCCTTTCTTCGGTTAGTGGTTATTGCGATGATCTTTTTATTCTTTCTTTCCTCGTCCCTTCCCTTCTTCGGCTTAGTTTGGTAATTGTGTGTATTATGTGCTTTGTGTTGTTCCCCTCTGTTACGGTAATCTTTGTCTTATCTATTCGGCGGCTCTATGATTATGCAAATGCTACTGTGCAATGGTTCTTGATTTTGTTGTTGGTTTCCTCTCCCTGATTTCTCTGTTTGCTTGGTTTGATGATTTTTTGTTTGAAACGCTCGGTTGATGATTTTGATGCTTTATGCTGCATCCCTGATGAATTTGATTTATGATTTTGAAGCTTTATGCTTTGCGATTTCCGTTGAGTTTTGGTCTATTCGGTTTGTGGAATTGCTATGTTGTTTTTTATTTTATTGGTATAATTACATACTTGTCACCCAATGAATGATTTCTGTTTTGCTCTACCCGGTATGGTTTTGATATTTGAGTGGGAATTTGAGAAATGCATACAAATTTTGGAATAATAATGTTTTGGTTGTTGTGTATTTCATGAATAAGGATTGAGATTTTATCAATAGGTTTGATATTTGAGTCAAAATTTGATAGATGGTGGTGGATTAGTTAACAGCAATGTTTCGGGTGCCCTATTTATGGTATCCTAAAAATGAAAAATATGGAACGGGGCTTTATCTTTATATTTGATGTATGTGTGAGAGTTTGAGAAATGGTTGAAAGAGGGTGTGGTGCTTGATTTGTTGTTAGAAATGTTTCGAGCGCTCTGCATGTGGTATTTTAAAAATGAAAAATATGAAATGAGACTTTCTCTTTACCTTTAATGTTTGAGTGAGAGTGAGAAATGGTTGAAAGAGGGTGCTTGATTTGTTGTTAGCAATGTTTCGAGTGCCCTATATGTGGCATCCTAAAAATGAAAAATATGAAATGGGCCTTTATATTTACCATAGATGTTTGGCGTGGTTTACGTTGATTTATGTGTGGAGGCGGTGGTGTTGTGGAGATGGTGATTGGTGTGTGATTATGTTTATATTAAAGGATGTGTTGGTGCTGGTGTTGTGGAGGTGGTGGTGTTGCGAAGGTGATGGTTGGTGTGTTGTTGTGTTTGTGTTAGAAGATGTGTTGGTTGATGTGTAGAGGTGATGGTGTTGTGGTGGTTGGTGTGTGGTTGTGTTTGTGATAGAGGATGTGTTGGTGGATGTGGAGAGGTGATGTTTTGGAGGTGGTGGATGGTGTGTGTTTGTGTCCGTGTTAGTTGACGTGTGGGTGGTGTTGCGGAGGGTAGTTGGTGTGTGGTTGTGTTTGTGTTAGAGGATGTGTTAGTGGATGTGTAGAGGTGGTGATATTGTGGTGGTTGGTGTGTGGTTGTGTTTGTGCTAGAGGATGTGTTGGTGGAAGTCAAATCTCACAATTGGTGGCTTCATGACCAATGATCCCAACACATCACAAGCAATTTCTGTCCAGCAGATTATGTGAATTTTGGATGCAACTCCAGAAATTTCAGAGGACATACCACTCTATTTGTTCTCTAAGAAGTTACTTGAAGATTCGACCAGGAGAGTTTTTCATAGCGATGTTCGCTGACCATATGATGGCTTACCTACGTTATTTCTTTGGAAGCAGTGAAATTTGAGGGATATATTTTTTAATTAGATTCTTGTGGGGCATTTACATTTTTTTATAGTTTTTCATGGTGTTTTGGACGTTTAAATTGCTTTGGACATCCTGCTTTACTTGAGAGTATTTCGTTCACCTTTATGTTTCTTATTTACTTCTGCAATGTTATTTATTTATGTTCGTTTTGTTCGTAACCTTATATGATTGTAGTTAACTCATTGATGCATATGTGTTAGTCACTTCGATATTGAAATACATAGATGCAACTAGAGAAAGACGCAAAAGGAGAGTTGCAGTTGTCGTATGCTTGATTTACGAATATTAAAACTCGTACAAAGAGCGCTCCACTTGCATGAATTCTTCATATGTTAACGGAAAAATGAGTTACGGAGTTGTTTACGGGTCACCCAACGAGAATTAGTAATATGTTCAGCATGACACAAACGGTACACAGAAATCATGAACACGATGACTCATCCAGAAGGACTTCATGAGAGAAATTGACAGTAACCAGCTACAAATTATCACAAAATGAATTAATGCGATGAGTTATGTCGCGATTTCAACACTCATTCGAAATGATTTGCAGATATTTCTCAGTAGGGTTAAATACACTTGTAAGTTTTTTTCAAAAATCATAAAATCAATAGATCTCGCATTTGAACGGACATACACAGATATTTCACACGATATACGGTATATATCACACTTTAAGGTAATTTCTTCTATTTATTACATTCAATTCTCATATACATATCGTAATTACATAACCCTTCGTTATCTTTCTAAAATTGTATTAAAACAATTGATAGAACACACGCTAATGCACGTGTTTCAAATAATGAGAAGTCTACATTCATTGGCTATTGTGGGTCCCCTACGCAAAATGTCATGATAGTATGCCACTTCAACATGTGTTTCACTTCTATCATGGTCGGTTGGGTGGGCAATGCACATGACAGTCGAATTTTCAAATCTACAACATGGAATAACAAATATAACTTCTCACATCCACCCACAAGTTTGCTCAAGACTAAGCTACTCTCGTAATTATTTTTTCCTTCAACACTATTTATTTAATTCACATCAGGTAAATAATATTTTGTCGATACTGAAAATTCGTTACAATAAGGGTATCTTAAGCTCTATCCTGATACGAGATAACACATACATGATTTTGAGTGAGTCAACAATGTCACGCGGGATATAAAAGAAATGTTCAACAAAATACATTTCTCCTTACGCGGTGTTATTGAGGGGACTTGGTATTTGAAATAAGAAATAAGTTATACTTCATGATCTTACTCGTTTCGCAAAAAGATACAGATTGTGATTGTCACAATGATTTCACAATTATATTTGGCAGCAACCTTCTCGCAAAGACATCAACTTCCGTAGGGAGGACAAGGATCAAGAACATATCATTGCCGAGGTATATGAGTATCATCTTGTACAGTTTTTGTCTTCCCAATTCCTGTACTAAGATGAGAAAGTGCAAGTGAGATGACAAAGTTGAGGGAACGAATTACAGATGCGATAGTTGGATGAATGTTGTAGTTTTAATCACATTAATTGTAATAATAATTGAAGATATTTACTGTTTATTGTAGGAGTATTTTATACAGTTTATGTTTATTTATGTTCTTTGTGTATTTGATATTGATTGTTTTGATTTTTTATGTTATTTGTAAGTGCATTTTTTCCTTTTGCATTTCTTTTATTTTTCTTTTGATGGATTATGAAGATCTATGATGAGACGTTTGACTTTATGGGTTCTTCTGGATAACCTGTTTGTCGCTATTGTTTAGTGTCACATGTAAAATTCTAATGAAGGCAACCAAACTCATCTCTTTTTTTTCGGTGCTATGATTTTTTATGTTCTTTTGATTTTCTTTTTTGGTGATATGCATATGTGATGTACGAGTTTGGAATTACGTAAGTTAAAGGCAGCCAAAAACCTTTTTTTATAAGGTCTGTTTTATTTTTTTAGTAACAGATTCGTTGGTTTAGACACTGAATTCTCTAAGACCTCACAGCTGCATAAAACTATCATTAATTTCTTATGTTATCAATTTTTACTTGTGATATGTCTAATGAGATGTTTTCAAAAACATTAAGGAAAGATAAGTTCGAGGATTTCTGGACCTCCCGAGGAATGCACAGTTAATAAAAACTTCAAAGTTTTATGTTAACTTCAAGTCAGCCACATTGCTACGAGAGTTTTACAGGTGCCCACGAATAATCAAGAAAAACTATAACTATTTTCGGTGAACAGATAAGTTGGAAGATTCCACAGCCGAAAGTGATCATGCATGGAGAGCATCTCTGGAAGACGGCTTAGCTCGTGACATATATCGTCTGCATTTTAAAAATAATATTATTATATAATTAATTATTATTTTAATAATATTTATCTTAATTTTAGTAATTATGCTACCTACTATTAAGAGATGTGTTTATCTTTATTTTATAATATTTTGTATTGAATTTTTTTTTAAGTATAAAATGTATTGATATGAACAGTTCTGTTCCAAACAATATTACTATACAGGAGCAGAATGATCATTTGTCCAAATATTGCAACACAGTTGTTTTCTAACTGCAAAAAATAAATAAACAGCAGTTTATCCACAACAACTTTTTGTGACAACTACAACGTAGTAGCTTATTATTAAGTTGTAGCTGCCTCAAACATACCCTAAATCCGTTACCAGACAAGCCCATAGAGAGATCACATGCATTTTCATCTCATCTAAGATCAGTAATAGAAATGGTGATTCAACAAGCCATATGTTGATATTATAACCTTCCAAGGAACCCTCATTCAATCTCTAAACCCAAAAAAAGGGAAATATTCTGTATTTTAACATGCATAACAAGAAGTAGATAAAAACTTTCTAAAACCTGCCCAAATTCTCATGTTAGTGATATACTCTGAAACTAGAAAGACAACATCTAACCATACCTGCTTTTGGGAGTGGTCAAATGAGCTAAAACAAAATAAATGAGAATATCATCATCGAAGTACAGGAGAAAAAATAACCGCAAAAAACTATTTTGGGAAATTTACCCAGAAGTGGGCTTAGAAGTATCTTCGATGGCTACCGACAAGTGGGCTGTGGGGGTATCCAATAAAATAGCAGGTAAAATTCATCGTGATCCACTGAAGTGATATCAACAAAATACAAATCAAAACGGTTAAAATTAACCTTCATGTTTGCTTCTAAATGATCCACCAAATATAAATGGGGAAGAATGCGCCCTCTATCTCGAAGACATTCAATTTGACGTGCTTTTAATGAAGAAACAAATATAAACCCTAATTTTTTAGATCTGTTGGCAATAAGATAGGGAGGATAAGAGATCTATACTGACTTCTACAACAACAAACATGATCTAAATCGCAGAGAATAGAAGGCAAATCGACATGCAGTGGAAGCGAAATGCATAAAGATTCGAGCATACCTGCTCGATTCCCGGGCAAATGAGCATGGGCGAGGTAGAGGCTGTTCGGCTGGACGTGCTATGTAGCGTGGAAAAAATATTAGTAGAGGGACGTGCGTGCCCAATAAAATCACGCCACGATATCCCGCGCGATGTAGAGAAAAAAACGGCGTAGTAACACGGGGAATATTTCTCCCGTGTTATTCATGTGTTATTGTGTGTTATTCATATGTTATTGTATCATGGGAATATTCCTGGTGTTATAATAACACATGAATAACACACAATAACACAAGAATAACACGGGAAAGAATATTCCACCGTGTTACTGTGCCGTTTTTTCTCTGTCGGGAATATTTCCCGTGTTATTCAAGTGTTATTNGCCTCAAAAAAGAGGGAGAGGGAGAGAGAGTGAGAGAGATAATGATAGAGATTGTGTGAGATAGAAGCATAAAGAGCTCTCACTCGCTATCTCTCTCGTACTCTCTTTCTTGTAATTTCTNCAAATGTTTCTCTTTTTTGCTGAGATTTTAGCAGAATTAGTGTTGGCGTATAATGTTAAGCAGTCATGAATGAATTGTATTATCAATCTATTTTTTGTAATATGGTGAGCAAGTGGGCATATAAGTTTGATTATTCTGAATATTATATCTGATTTATTTTTTATAATGTGGATGAGTTGTATAATTTCATTTCAATAGTGTCATTGTGATGTCAAAAGATTTGGAATTTAGTAGTGATAAAATGCAGGAAAGAATATTAAAGAAAATGATATGGCAGAAGTGAATTTAGAATTTAAATCAATGGAAGACCAGAGGACTGCTACTATGGATGGCTGAGGACTGACATGACATGGAAGCCGGCAGGATTAATACCAATGACATTCATATTACATGTAAGAAAATTTACATACATAGCACACAAGTGTTATGTATTCAGGTATCGAACATGCACAATTTGATATTTACACTTGTAACAGCTATTTGTTATAAACTATGAAACTGGGTCACTTTTAGAAAGATGGTGAATTTTTTTAGGTGATGTTAAAAATTTATCTAGTATGCATGTCAATATGATTGTTTAGATGTTAGATGCATAAATACATAAGAATTATGTGGTATGTAAATGCCAAGTTGTCTAATAGATGTTAGATATATAAAGACATAAGCTCATGTTATGTACCATCAAAAGATAATGGAGAATATACAATATATTAAAAAAAAGTAAGGGGCTTTAAATGTCAGATATTCTTATGATCATAGAAATGTAATAACTAAACTTTAAAGGTTTATTAATATAAAACCTAACTCTTTGAAATCAAATTTAAAAGATTGCTAAAATTAATTTTTTAAAAGTGAAATACATCATGTCCTCATGTATATTTTTCATTATGATTATGTCGACCATAGTTTACATATGCAAAATATCAAACTTTAAATATTATATATGAAAACACATAAGAATTGTCAAGTATGTATATTTTCCACAAGAATATTATTATTACTCTCTCAATCACACCACTGGACAAACACATCAACATGGCTGTAGCACCATAGAACCTCATGAACATATTCCAGTGAGGAAGCTGTAAAACCATAATATTCTTAGAAATGGTACGTGGAAAAAAAGAAAAAAAAAACAAAAAGCAGCAAGATTTGGAAGTGGATAAGCAAATTGTTAGCAACTGATGCCAATTATTTTAAAATTTGAAGAGATATGGCTCTCTTTGATCTCAAATAGTAATTTGACAGCATTGGAGCTAAGGCAATGATATTCAAGATGAGCTTGAACACGCATTGCATTGTTTGACAACAAAGTGAAGAATCCATGAGTTTCGATTCATCATTCTGCCCATCAGAATAAATTAATAGACAAACCAGTCTGCATTCTTTGTTTCAAACCAAAATTGATATGGTTTTGTTTCTACAATCTCTCTATTAGTCTATGCATACATTTGCAAGATAATCACATACAATCCTAAAAGCAGTCCTCAAAGGTCACAGTATTTAAAGATCTACAACTCAAATGGCAATAGATTTGCAGCCAATAACTGATACATCATTATCAACTTTAGGAATAAAAGAAGAACCAACCAGCACACCTTCCACCTGTGCTGCCCTCCTAATATCAACCACAACAGTACTCAGCTTCTGCCCTATCATGAAAATACAACTCCCAACACCCACAAGCTGACATGGCGGCTTTGTCAGCATTTGAGCCAGTCTACCCAAAGGGGTCCATTCTTTACTTTCATTTTCCCACCTCATAAGCCTCGTTCCATAAGTCTCATCTAGCATGTAGAGCGTATCTTCAACTACAACCGTCGGACCACGAGCACAGAAAGACATCTGTTGGCTTGCATCCTCCCATTTTCTGCTCAAGGGATCGTAGATACGGGCATATTGCCTATCGATCCACGTGCTGTGAATGGTGTATACTTTGCCTTCAAAAATGAAGGACTTGACAATGTCAGGGATGTGGGATTTATCTTGATAAGAACTCCAGCTGTTTGAATGATGGTCATAGATGTCCCAGGTGTTTGAAGCAGCTGAGCTCATGCCGAGACCACCGGTAACATAAATTTTATCGTCCAGAGCTGCCGACAAAAAGTAGCACCTGAAAGATGATGAGCATTTGGTCAGTTTTTGTAGTGGTATATGAACGTCGGTCTATTTGAAACCAAAATTCAAAATCCAAAAAAACCGAACCATTGAAATTTTGATAAAACCAAACTAACCAAAAATTTAATTCGGTTTAAAAAGTTTGGTTATAAAAAAATAAAAAATTGATTGTTAGTTGGAGCTCTATTATGAACAAACATCAAGAATTACATATTCTACATGTATAATATCAATTCAATTTTATTAATCATCCATTTATTTCAACATAAACTTTCGTTTTTTAGATTTGTTCAAAAGAAATTAAAATAGAAGAAGAAATGTTAATTAAATTTTTAAATTTTTGATTAAATGAAACTAAAACCAAACAAATAACCGAAAAGAACATATTGAGGTTTTAAAAATAAAAAAAAAATAGGAATGCATTTTTGAAACTAAATAGAATCAACCAAGCTTGTTAGGTTCGATTTTGTTCTGTTTTTGGGATTTGATCAAATATTGCTCACCCTTAACAATAAACATATTAAATCAGAGTACATCATAAAAGAATCGATGATGTTGATACCTTGCTGTTGGCATTCTAGCAGCTTTCTCCCATTTCTCTTTGTAAGTATCATAATAATAAACTTCATCTGTGGCATTTTCTTGGCAGCTAAAGCCACCTAACAAAAACAATTTATTTCCAAGGGCTTCAAACGACATGCCCTCCCGGCTAATACATTCATATGGGATAGGTTCTAGAAGCTTCCATTGCCGGCTCAAAGGACATGGATCGAACGCATAACAGCAGTTAACTCTGTATTTGTTCATACACAATGCATAAACCCAGGTTTCCCTAAGATTCTGCCTAGAACGACAGGCATGAAACTCCCCGCTGCAGAGCAAAGCTCTCCATCTCCTAGAAACAAATCGAAGAACATGATGAAATTGACGAGGGACCCTTGACAAACAAAGAATAGCAAGGTCATCCGGAAGACCGTGTATAAGTGGTACAAGCTGGTCCAAAGGCATCGTGACAGGCCAATGTCAGCAATCTACAACCAAATAGAAAACAAGATGTTACAAAGTTACACTAACCAGCCCAATATTACAAACAGAAAGAATAAAAATATGGATTTTACAGATTAAGAAATATCTTGAATCATTAGCATTTATTTCTGTTAAGTTTGGTGAAGAAATTCTATAGTCATCTCCTTTACCATTCCAAAAGTATACCTTTATACAAATTATCCAGTAGAAATAACCTTCTTCCCAGTTAACACTGCAAACTCTTAGGGGTTGTCTACAAAAGTTTTAGTAAATCCTGTAAATCCAGATTTAAATCTCACTTCAAAGGCCCCTGGGCAAATTTTTTTTTTGTGCGGTGCGTTTTGAAAATGTGAATTCAAACAGTTGGAAACAACGGCGCGGCGGCATTTGTAAATAATTTATGTTAAAATGTGGCTGCGGGGTTCAATCCCACGGCCTACGTTTCTTCACTTACATATTACCCTGTGGCCCCTTGTCCTTCTCTCGTGTTTCTTCTGGCTCTCTTGACTCTGTAGCTTCCTCTCTTGCGTCTCTTTTGCTCTAGGTACCTCTTTCCCTTGAATCAGTGGCTCCAGTGACTAGGCATTGTTTCCGATTGCCTCTTGTTGGTTACGAGTGGTTGTTTCAGTGACCCTTACATGCTTCTCCCTCTCCTATCTTTTGCTCGATTTGGTGGTTCTATGCACTCTGTGCTTTGTGTGATGGTTTCCTTTCTTCGGTTAGTGGTTATTGCAATGAGCTTTTTATTCTTTCTTTCTCTATCCTTTCTCTTCTTCGGTTTGGTTTGGTAATTGTGCGTATTATGTGCTCTGTGTTGTAGTCCCTCTTCTACCTCTCCCCTCGGTTACACTCCCCTCTGTTACGGTAATCTTTGTCTTATCTATCCGGTGGCTTTATGATTATGCAAATTCTATTGTGCAATGGTTCTTGATTTTGTTATTGGTTTCCTCTCCCTGATTTCTCTGTTTACTTGGTTTGATGGTTTTCGGTTTGATAAGCTCGGTTGATGATTTTGATGTTTCATGTTGCATCCATGATGAATTTGGTTTATGATTGTGAAGCTTTATGCTTTGCGATTTCAGTTGGGTTTTGGTCTATTCGGTTTGTGGAATTGCTATGTTGTTTTTGATTTTATTGGTATAATTACATACTTATCACCCAATGAATGATTTCTATTTTGCTCTACCCGGTATGGTTTTGATATTTGAGTAGGAATTTGAGAAATGCATACAGATTTTGGAATAACTATGTTTTGGCTGTTGTGTATTTCATGAATAAGGATTGAGATTTTATCAATAGTTTTGATAATTGAGTCAAAATTTAATAAATGGTGGTGGATTAGTTAACAACAATGTTTCGGATGCCCTATATATGGTATCCTAAAAATGAAAAATATGGAACGGGGCTTTATCTTTATATTTGATGTCCGCGTGAGAGTTTGGGAAATGGCTGAAAGAGGGTGCAGTGCTTGATTTGTTGTTAGAAATGTTTTGAGCGCCCTGCATGTGGTATTTTAACAATGAAAAATATGAAATGAGACTTTCTCTTTACCTTTAATGTTTGAGTGAGAGTGAGAAATGGTTGAAAGAGGGTGCTTGATTTGTTGTTAGCAATGTTTCGAGTGCCCTATATGTGGCATCCTAAAAATGAAAAATATGAAATGGGCCTTTATATTTACCTTAGATGTTTGGTGTGGTTTACGTTGATTTATGTGTGGAGGCGATGATGTTGTGAAGATGGTGATTGATGTGTGATTATGTTTATATTAAAGGATGTGTTGGTGCTGGTGTTGTGGAGGCGGTGGTGTTGCGAAGGTGATGGTTGGTGTGTTGTTGTGTTTGTGTTAGAAGATGTGCTGGTGGATGTGTAGAGGTGATGGTGTTGTGGTGGTTGATGTGTGGTTGTGTTTGTGATAGAGGATGTGTTGATGGATGTGGAGAGGTGATGATGTTGTGGAGGTGGTGGATGGTGTGTGTTTGTGTCCGTGTTAGTGGACGTGTGGGTGGTGTTGCGGAGGGGGTAGTTGGTGTGTGGTGTTTGTGATAGAGGATGTGTTGGTGGAAGCCAAATCTCACAATTTGTGGCTTCATGCCAATGACCCTGACACATCACAAACAACTTTTGTCCAGCAGATTATGTGAATTTTGGATGCAACTCCAGAAATTTCGAAGGACATACCGCTCTATTTGTTATCTAAGAAGTTACTTGAAGATTCGACTAGGAGAGAGTTTTTCATAACGATGTCCGCTGACTGTATAATGGCTTACTTACGTTATTTATATGGAAGCAGTGAAATTTGAGAGATATTTTTTTAATTAGATTCTCGTGGGGCATTTACATTTTTTTTATAGTTTTTCATGGTGTTTTGGACATTTAAACTGCTTTGGACATGTCACTTTACTTGAGAGTATTTCATTCATCTTTATGTTTCCTATTTACTTCTGTAATGTTATTTGTTTAGATTGGTTTTGTTCGTAACCTTATATGATTGTAGCTAATTCATTGATGCATATGTGTTAGTCACTTCGATACTAAAATACATAAATGTAACCAGAGAAAGACGCATAAGGAGAGTTGCAGTTGTTGTATGCTTGATGTACAAATATTATAACTCATACAGAAAACACTCCACTTGCATGAAATCTTTATATGTTAGAGGAAAAATGAGTTGTGGAGTTGTTTGCGGGTCATCCAACGAGATTTAGTAATATGTTCTGCATGACACAAACGGTACACAGAAATCATGAACTTGATGACTCATCCATAACGACTTCATGAGAGAAATTGACAGTAACCAACTACAAATTATCGCAAAATGAATTAATGCGATGAGCTATGTAGCGATTTCAACACTCATTCCAAATGATTTGCAACTACTTCTCAGTAGGGTTAAATACACTTGTAAGTTTTTCTTCACAAGTCATAAAACCAATAGATCCCACATTTGAACGGATATTCGGTATATATCACACTAAGGTAATTTCTCTTATTTATTACATTCAATTTTCATATAAATCTCGTAATTACATAGCCCTTCGTTATCTTTCTAAACTTGTATTAAAAAAATTGATAAAATACACATTAACGCACGTGTTTCAAATAATGAGAAGTCTGCATTCATTGGCTGTTGTGAGTCCCCTGCGCAGAATGTCATGGTAGTATGTGACTTCAACATGTGTTTCACTTTTGTAATGACCGGTTGGGAGGGCAATGCACATGACAGTCGAATTTTCAAATCTGCAACATGGAATAACAAATATAACTTCTCACATCCAACCACAAGTTTGCTCAAGACTAAGCTACTCTCGTAATTATTTTTTCCTTCAACATTATTTATTCAATTCACATCAGGTAAATAATATTTTGTCGATATTGGAAATTCGATACAACAAGGGTATCTCAAGCTCTACCTGATACGAGATACCACATACAAGATTTTGAGTGAGTCAACAATGTCGCGCGAGATATGAAAGAAATGTTCAACAAAATACATTTATCCTTGCGCGGTATTATTGAGGGGACTTGGTATTTTGAATAAGAAATAAGTTATACTACATGATCTTATCCGTTTCTCAAAAAGATGCAGATTGTGATTGTCACAATGACTTCACAAATATATTCAGCGACATCCTTCCGCAAAGATATCAACTTCCGTAGGGCAGACGAGGATCATGAACATATCATTGCTGAGGTATATGAGTATCATCTTGTACAGTTTTTGTCTTTCCGATACCTGTACTAAGATGAGAAGGTGCAAGTGAGATGACAAAGTTGAGGGAACGAATTACGGATGCGATAGTTGGATGACTGTTAGAATTTTTATCACATTAATTGTAATAATAATTGAATATATTCACTATTTATTGTATGAGTATTTTATACAGTTTATGTTTATTTATGTTCTTTGTGTATTTGATATTTATTGTTTTGGTTTTTTACGTTATTTGTAAGTGTATTTTTTTTCTTTTGCATTTCTTTTATTTTTCTTTTGATGGGTTCTGAAGGTCTATGATGAAACGTTTGACTTTATGGGTTCTTCTGGATAACCTGTTTGTCGCTATTATTTGGTGTCACATGTAAAATTCTAATGAAGGCAACCAAACTCATATCTTTTTTTTTGGTGTTATGATTTTTTATGTTCTTCTAATTTTTTTTTTTTGGTGATATGCATATGTGACGCACGAGCTTGGTATTACGTGAGTTAAAGATAGCCAAAAACCTTTTTTATAAGGTTTGTTGTCTTTTTGTAGTAACAGACGTTGGTTTATACACTGAATTCTCTGAGACCTCACAGTTGCATAAAACTATCATTAATTTCTTCTGTTATCAATTTTTACATGTGATATGTCTAATGAGATGTTTTCAAAAACATTCAGGAAGATAAGTTCGAGGATTTCTGGTACCTCCCGAGGAATGCACAGTTAATAAAGACTTCAAAGTTTTTTGTTAACTTCATGTCAGCCACATTACTACGAGAGTTTTACAGGTGCCCACGAAGAATCAAGAAAAACTGTAACTATTTTCGATGGATATATAAGCTGGAAGATTCCACCGCCGAAAGTGATCATGCATGGAGAGCATATCTGGAAAACGGCTTAGCTGATGACATATATCGTCTGCATTTTAAAAATAATGTTAGCATATAATTAATTGTTATTTTAATAATATTTATCTTAATTTTAGTAATTATGCTACTTACTATTAAGAGATGTGTTTATCTTTATTTTATAATATGTTGTATTGAATTTTTTTTAAAAGTATAAAATATATTGATATGAACAGTTCTGTTCCAAACAATATTACTATACAAGAGCAGAATGATCATTTCTCCAGATATTGCAACACAGCTGTTTTCTAACTGCAAAAAACAAACAAATAGCAGTTTATCTGCAACAGCTTCCTGTGACAACTACAACGTAGTAGCTTATTATTAAGCTGCAACTGCCCCAAACAGACCCAAAATCCGTTACCAGACAGGCCCATAGAAATGGTGATTCAGCAAGCCATATGTTGATATTATAACATTCCAAGGAACCCTCATTCAATCTCTAAACCCAATAAAAGGGAAATATTCTGTATTTTAACATGCATAACAAGAAGTAGATAAAAACTTTCTAAAACCTGCCCAAATTCTCATGTTAGTGATATACTCTGAAACTAGAAAGACAACATCTAACCATACCTGCTTTTGGGAGTGGTCAAATGAGATAAAACAAAATAAATGAGAATATCATCATCGAAGTACAGGAAAAAAATAACCGCAAAAAACTATTTTGGGAAATTTACCCAGAAGTGGGCTTAGAAGTATCTTCGATGGCTACCGACAAGTGGGCTGTGGGGGTATCCAATAAAATAGCAGGTAAAATTCATCGTGATCCACTGAAGTGATATCAACAAAATACAAATCAAAACGGTTAAAATCAACCTTCATGTTTGCTTCTAAATGATCCACCAAATATAATTGGGGAAGAATGCGCCCTCTATCTCGAAGACATTCAATTTGACGTGCTTTTAATGAAGAAACGAATATAAACCCTAATTTTTTAGATCTGTTGGCAATAAGATAGGGAGGATAAGAGATCTATACTGACTTCTACAACAACAAACATGATCTAAATCGCAGAGAATAGAAGGCAAATCGACATGCAGTGGAAGCGAAATGCATAAAGATTCGAGCATACCTGCTCGATTCCCGGGCAAATGAGCATGGGCGAGGTAGAGACTGTTCGGCTGGACGTGCTATGTAGCTCGTACATTTACGTGTTAATTGTGATAATTTATTATTATTATTTTTTTATTTTTAACACTTTCTTCACAAATGTTTTTTTTTTTATTTACTTAACAAAAAAAAAATTACATGATTTTAAAAACACACTTATTGTGTGCTATGAAAATTCTCAACAAGAAGCAAAATTNGCGCCGCGCGGGATATCGTGACGTGATTTTATTGGGTACGCACGTTCCTCTACGTGCGTAGTACTGATGTAATATTTTTTCATGTAACGTGTACATTTACGTGTTAATTGTGATAATTTATTATTATTATTTTATTATTTTTAACACTTTCTTGACAAGTGTTTTTTTTTTATTTACTTAACAAAAAAAATTACTTGATTTTAAAAACACACTTATCGTGTGCTATGAAAATTCTCAACAAGAATCAAAATTAATTGTAGTTTCGAAGAAATATGTAGCACACAAGTGCATGAAAGTGATTAAAGATAGATTTTCATNGTAGTTTCGAAGAAATATGTAGCACACAAGTGCATGAAAGTGATTAAAGATAGATTTTTATTTGAAAAACCTACGAAGGAAGAAACTATGAAGCTCTGCTCGGTTAGAATAAACCCAATATAAATTTCAAGATTCGTGTTTTCACTTTTTCTCTATAATCGGAGAAGATGAAGTTGCAGAGTTTTAAATGAGTCGCAAAGATCATATAACAATTACCTCGAATAATTAATCGGGCTATAAAAGCTTCTGGTGGTGGTGGCCCATGATATTCGTTGTTGGTTGTTAGCTGCATGGTCTTTTCAAGAGTGAACTTGGCTCCTAGCTCCCTCCCATTNTGGGCTATAAAAGCTTCTTGTCGTGGTGGCCTATGATATTCGTTGTTGGTTGTTAGCTGCATGGTCTTTTCAAGAGTGAACTTGGCTCCTAGCTCCCTCCCATTTTATGTTGAAAATGCGATCTTATTTACAAAATTTTTGGAGGGCAATATGATAAATTTAGCGAAAATCTATAAAAACTCTAACGAGTCGATTGTGTCAATTTTTTTAACATAAAAAATAATTTTAATATTTAAGCCTCTTAATGACATTAAAATTGAGTGAGATAAGACTCACTATGTTCTTCATATAGTGACACTCGATTTGATAGTAAGGATATCAAATTTGGACATCATTTGATCATTCATTTAATGCTTAAAAAGTTTTTAATCACACTTCAAGTGTTTGATCTGAGCTCATTTGGGCTCAGATCAAATCACTTTTAGTATTGTTGGGTTCATATTAACGAGATCTTAGCTATATAATTTTTGAAATGAGAGCCAAAATGATCTCGATTTTAATAAGAAAACTTTCTTATTNATTTTTATCATAGAAAATAATTTTAATATTTAAGCCTCTTAATGACATCAAAGTGTTTGATCTGAGCTCATTTGGGCTCGGATCAAATCACTTTTAGTATTGTTGGGTTCATATTAATGAGATCTTAGCTATATAATTTTTGAAATGAGAGCCAAAATGATCTCGATTTTAATAAGAAAACTTTCTTATTTAAGTTGCATTAAGATTTGTGCTTTGATAAAGTGAATTTTTTGGTGACATCAATTGTTCTTTTTTTGGATGTTGAAATATGCATTAACTATATATATATATATATATATATATATATACATATACATATACATGTACATATATAATATTTTATATTATATTTTCAAAAGATTTAAGCATGAAACTATAACTTTTTTACAATGTATGACTGTTGTCTGGATATCAATGTAGACCTTCCATGACCATCGTGAACAAAGTAAAATTTCCTCAATCATAATTTCAAAAATTCTAAAAGTTGTTTTTTCAATAGAAATGAAATTTATTGAAATTTATTTATAGATAATCCAATAAGGTTTAAAAAATGTCAAAATCGAGTATAGAACATCGAAAATTTGTAGGATAAGCGCATCATTGCTCAAGATAGGCAAAACCATTGTCTTCGCTTGCTGTGACATGTGCACACACTTATTAGTACTAAAAAAGTGGTGAGTATGTGTGCGCGGGCGTGTTTTTCATTCAACCCATGAAGGTCTATACTAATTTGTTTTAAAGCCTACGCCATACTCTTCAGATGGAAGTGTATTATAAATGAACTGGTTTTCACTCTAATAAATGAAAGTTTTAAAAGTGTAAATTCTTGGATTAATACAAACATAATTAGTTTTTTAGACTAACCAAACAACTCAGGCTAAGGTTTGTATACTCATACATAATAATATGCTCTTATGATATCTCACTAATTTCTTCAAAATTTCAAAAGAACCGGAAATTTGCGCCACTAGAAAGTGGTTATTTCTTTGCTCTAAAGGACATATACTCCAAGAATTTTCCAAAAATAATATCATTTCTTAAATGCAATTTCAAGTTGAATCATTTATAAAGTTACAAGCGTGCTCGTGCTCTGCTCGAATATTATAACTGATAAAACCTATCAAATTCCAATATATAAACCACACATAAAAGATGCATATATAAACTAAATGCAAGTTTTTGTGGTTGTCAAAACAAATGTTTAGATTTAAAACATTCAACTGTAGCTTAAGGTTACCTAACTTGTCTAAATTTCAATCAAAATCTTATTGAATGGCTAATGTAAGTGGAGCAATATAATGGGTGGCTAGGAGGATACAGATGAGGAAGCTAGGGCTTGACAGAGACTAATGGGTGGCAAATAGGAAGGTTGATTCAGCATCCGCTAAATGCAATTACAAAATACATAAGTTTAATCTTTAGATAGAAACATATATTATTTTTAATTTTAATTATAAAATATATTTCATTTAAGTTTACAAAATATTTAAATTATTATTTTTATTTTACTAATTTAAGACATGTGTCTAACACATATATCTTTTTTTTTTTAATATTATTTAAATTGGTCATATTGGTGATGTGTCCAACACATTTTAGGGGTGTGTTCGTGTCTGAAACATGCCTGACACTACATGATTGCTTAAGCAAGAATGTCCCGACATCATAGATGCTGGTTGTTTCTTAAACAATATTTTTTAAATTATATATCTCCAGAAGGTTGCAAATTAAGATTATCAAACTTTTTCAGTGAACTAACATTCATTGTCTCTTCCCTTCAACAGTACATATAAATTAATGTCTATTGATGATATTTTGCTAACACTATTGTGGTATGCTCCTTGTCCCTTGCAAACATCATTACTATTATCATTCATTCATGCTTCAATCTTTAATAGCTTCTACCACTACCTTAAAACATTGCCTCCAATAATCTAAGTTATTACTATAAACTCCTTGTTTTTGTTACTAGGAAAGTTGAGCCTTTGTGTTTTCAAACTCGTAGTAGGGAGTATATTTCAACCAGATAAAGCATCTAATTGTTGTTCTACTATCATAAAATTTGGGTCATACGTGTTGGCCACTTTATCTCTCTTTATGTATGTGTGAGGCTTTTATGCAATTGAATTCAAACAAACAACAAGTATAATAAAATAAATTAATTTAGAATAATTTAATTTTATCTATTTATTAATATATGTAGTTTAAAACACTACCCATGATAACTTCTCCCAAGTTTTTAGCATGGTTATAGCTAGGACTCATCAGTCATTTCCCTCTTTGACATTTTTTCTTCTTTTTTATGTGAAATATTTTACATGTGATTCTCATATCACAACCATGTTACACTTTTAACACCAATCATCCATCCATAGACTACTGTTAGCGTACATACGACACTAAATGTTTGTCGACTAATGCCATCTAACTTCTTGGTTGATTGACATTGCTCTTGATCTTCACCAACACCATCAACTAGCATTTGCAGATGTTTCACTCTCAAAACTTAATCTCCACCCTTTTGCTAGCACCATCAACTAACACATATTAAGCTTGACGGTGTTATTAGCATTGTTCCTCATTGATGTCGTCAATCTCTAACATCCTCCCTTGTTATTCAAAGAGATAGCTCCCAACTAACCGAGTTAAGGAAAAAGTTGACATTTTTGTAATTTCAAACATAAATTAAAGAACATTTTTAGCTTGAAATAGCCCTATAGCTATTTCACTTATTTCCTTATAGAAATATATGAGTATCTTATGTCAGCCACTTTAAATCTTTATATATATTGTGCGCGTTTCGTGGCCTGCCCGGGTTTAAATCCCTTGCCGGTGCAATGTCTCTTAAGGCAGGTGGTACTCAAATTTATTTGCAAACGGCATCAACTACCAGACCTGAAGGGAGTTAGCGCACTAAGGGTTGATCGATTGTTCCGCCCGTCAATCAATCTTTATATATATATAAAGCAACAAGCATAGGAAAACACCACCCACTATCACCACTTTGAGCATCTTTCCCTCATTTCCTATAGCAATCAAGAGTGTTAAAAGTCACCCTGGCCCGCTAACCTAAATAAAAAAAAATTAAGTTCAATTTGGCCAGATTAATTTTTGGGTCAAGAATCTCTTAACCTCTTAATTTTGTGTTAGGTTTGGGTTGGACAGCACTTTCAAAATTGCCTCCAAAATAAAATGTCAACTCAAAATTGACCTGCAAATTCAAAATTATCTCGAATGTTTCTTATATCTTAAATTAAACGGGTTGTGTAAATTTCGTTCGAGCAAGTCAGGTTGAGTACGAATTAGATTTTATGACATATTTAATATTCTGATCGGTTTTGATGAATAATTTTGAGTCGAGTCAATTTGAATTAGATTCAAAGAACAAAAATTAACACCCCTAAATTCACAATTCATAGCCATTTAAATTTTTAACTTGTCTCTTTGCACATCCACTAGGGTTGACCTGAAATTACAGCGGACAGCAATGAAGACTTTTAGCTCCATACAGAGAAGGATACAAGTTCGGATCTGGTTGGTCCAGGTNTTTTTTTAACTTATATCTCCGGAAGCCTGCAAATTAAGATCATCAAAGTTTTTCAGTGAACTAACATTCATTGTCTCTTCCCTTCAACAGTACATATAAATTAATGTCTATTGATGATATTTTGCTAACACCATTGTGGTATGCTCCTTGTCCCTTGCAAACATCATTACTATTATCATTCATTAATGTCTTCAATCTTTAATAGCTTCTACCACTACCTTAAAACATTGCCTCCAATAATCTAAGTTATTACTATAAACCCCTTGTTTTTGTTACTAGGAAAGTTGAGCCTTTGTATTTTCAAACTCCTAGTAGGGAGTATATTTCAACCAGATAAAACATCTAATTGTTGTTCTACTATCATAAAATTTGAGCCATATGTGTTGGCCACTTTATCTCTCTATATGTATGTGTGAGGCTTTTATGCAATTAAATTCAAACAAACAACAAATATAATAAAATAAATTAATTTAGAATAATTTAATTTTTTTCTATTTATTAATATATGTAGTTTAAAACACTACCCATGATAACTTCTCCCAAATTTTTAGTATGGTTATAGCTAGGACTCATCGGTCATTTCCCTCTTTGACATTTTTTCTTCTTTTTTATGTGAAATATTTTACATGTGATTCTCATATCACAACCATGTTACACTTTTAACACCAATCATCCATCCATAGACTACTGTTAGCGTACATACGACACTAAATGTTTGTCGACTAATGCCATCTAACTTCTTGGTTGATTGACATTGCTCTTGATCTTCACCAACATCATCAACTAGCATTTGCAGATGTTTCACTCTCAAAACTTAATCTCCACCCTTTTGCTAGCACCATCAACTAACACATATTAAGCTTGACGGTGTTATTAGCATTGTTCCTCATTGATGTCGTCAATCTCTAACATCCTCCCTTGTTATTCAAAGAGATAGCTCCCAACTAACCGAGTTAAGGAAAAAGTTGACATTTTTGTAATTTCAAACATAAATTAAAGAACATTTTTCAGCTTGAAATAGCCCTATAGTTATTTCACTTATTTCCTTATAGAAATATATGAGCATCTTATGTTAGCCACTTTAAATCTTTATATATATTGTGCGCGTTTCGTGGCTTGCCCGGGTTTAAATCCCTTGCTGGTGCAGTGTCTCTTAAGGCAGGCGGTACTCAAATTTATTTGCAAACCGCATCAACTGCCAGACTTGAAGGGAGTTAGTGCACTAAGGGTTGATCTACGGTTCCGCCCGTCAATCAATCTTTATATATATATAAATATAACAAGCAACAAAAGCATAGGAAAACACCACCCACTATCACCACTTTCAGCATCTTTCCCTCATTTCCTATAGCAATCAAGAGTGTTAAAAGTTACCCTGGCCCGCTAACCTAAATCAAAAAAAATTTATGTTCAATTTGGCCAGATTAATTTTTGGGTCAAGAATCTCTTAACCTTTTAATTTTGTGTTAGGTTTGGGTCGGACAGCACTTTCAAAATTGCCTCCAAAATGAAATGTCAACTCAAAATTGACCTGCAAATTCAAAATTATCTCGAATATTTCTTATATCTTAAATTAAATGGGTTGTGTAAATTTAGTTCGAGTAAGTCAGGTTGAGTACGGATTAGATTTTATGACATATTTAATATTCTGATCGATTTTGATAAATAATTTTGAGTCGAGTCAATTTGAATTAGATTCAAAGAACAAAAATTAACACCCCTAAATTCACAATTCCTAGCCATTTAAATTTTTAACTTATGTTGTCTCTTTGCACATCCACCAGGGTTGACCTGAAATCACAGCGGACAGCAATGAAGACTTTTAGCTCCATACAGAGAAGGATACAAGTTCGGATCTGGTTGGTCCAGGTNAAGCATGAAACCATAACTTTTTTACAATGTATGACAATGTAGACCTTCCATGGAGATCGTGAACAAAGTAAAATTTCCTCAATCATAATTTCAAAAATTCTAAAAGTTGGTTTTTCAATAGAAATGAAATTTATTGAAATTTATTTATAGATAATCCAATAAGGTTTAAAAAAAGTCAAAATCGAGTATAGAACATCGAAAATTTGTAGGACAAGCACATCATTGCTCAAGATAGGCAAAACCATTGTCTTCACTTGCTTTGACATGTGCACACACTTATTAGTACTAAAAAAAGTGGTGAGTATGTGTGCGCGGGCGTGTTTTTCATTCAACCCATGAAGGTCTATACTAATTTGTTTTAAAGCCTACGACATACTCTTCGGATGGAAGTGTATTATAAATAAACTGGTTTTCACTCTAATAAATGAAAGTTTTAAAAGTGTAAATTCTTGGATTAATACAAACATAATTAGTTTTTTAGACTAACCAAACAACTCAGGCTAAGGTTTGTATACTCATACATAATAATATGCTCTTAAGATATCTCACTAATTTCTTCAAAATTTCAAAAGAATTTGAAATTTGCGCCACTAGAAAGTGGTTATTTCTTTGCTCTAAAGGACATATACTCCAAGAATTTTTTTTAAAAAAACATCATTTCTTAAATGCAATTTCAAGTTGAATCAACATAGGCATAATATTCCTTTCTCCTCTCTCAAACATTTAATAAATTATTCATTCTAGCTCTCTCATTATTACTAACCATGTTTTTATCATATGTAATTTTTTCATAAGTTCATAAAGCTTTATAATAAGAATAAAAATGAAGGAATGTGATATCTTATCATACCAATATAGAAGTCATACTTCCTTCTCTGCAAGTAATGCATGGAAATCCTCATTAGACATCATGTCAAATTAAGTTTTGAAATCAAACATATAATGTGCAAAAATGTGTAAAGTTTCACATACAATTATTTGGAAGATTCAGAAATAGAAAGGCTTAGAGAGGACCACATTTTTTGTGCTTAAAATACATCTTATAAAATTACAAGCGCGCTCTGCTCGAATATTATATCTAATAAAACCTATCAAATTCCAATATATAAACCACACATAAAAGATGCATATGTAAACTAAATGCAAGTTTTTGTGGTTGTCAAAACAAATGTTCAGATTTAAAACATTCAACTGTAGCTTAAGGTTACCTAACTTGTCTAAATTTCAATCAAAATCCTATTGAATGGCTAATGTAAGTGGAGCAAATAGTGGGTGGCTAGGAGGATACAGATGAGGAAGCTAGGGCTTGGCGTAGACCAATGGGTGGCAAATAGGAAGGTTGATTCAGCATTCGCTAAATGCAATTACAAAATACATAAGTTTAATCTTTAGATAGAAACATATATTATTTTTAATTTTAATTATAAAATATATATCATTTAAGTTTACAAAATATTTAAATTATTATTTTTATGTTACTAATTTAAGACATGTGTCTAACACACATATCTTTTTTTAAATATTATTTAAATTGGTTATATTGGTGCTGTGTCCAACACATTTTAGGGGTGTGTTCGGGGTGTGTTCGGGGTGTGTTCGTGTCTGAAACATGCCTGACACTACATGATTGCTTAAGCAAGAATGTCCCGACATCATAGANGTGTCTAACACACATATCTTCTTTTTAATATTATTTAAATTGGTCATATTGGTGTTGTGTCCAATACATTTTAGGGGTGTGTTTGGGGTGTGTTCGGGTCTGAAACATGCCTGACACTACATGATTGCTTAAGCAAGAATGTCCGGACATCATAGATGCTGGTTGTTTCTTAAACAATATTTTTTAACTTACATATCTCCGGAAACTTCCAAACTAAGATCATCAAACTTTTTAGTGAACTAACTTTCATTGTCTCGTCCCTTCAAGAGTACATATAAATTAATGTCTATTGATGATATTTTGCTAACACCATTGTGGTATGCTCCTTGTCCCTTGCAAACATCATTACTATTATCATTCACTAATGTCTTCAATCTTTAATAGCTTCTACCACTACCTTAAAAAATTGCCTCCAATAATCTAAGTTATTACTATAAACTCCTTGTTTTTGTTACTAGGAAAGTTGAGCCTTTGTATTTTCAAACTCGTATTAGGGAGTATATTTCAACCAGATAAAACATCTAATTGTTGTTCTACTGTCATAAAATTTGGGCCATATGTGTTGGCCACTTTATCTCTCTTTATGTATGTGTGAGGCATTTATGCAATTAAATTCAAACAAACAACAAGTATAATAAAATAAATTAATTTAGAATAATTTAATTTTATCTATTTATTAATATAGTAGTTTAAAACACTATCCATGATAACTTCTCCCAAATTTTTAGTATGGTTATAGCTAAGACTCATCAGTCATTTCCCTCTTTGATCTTTTTTCTTCTTTTTATGGGAAATATTTTACATGTGATTCTCATATCACAACCATGTTACACTTTTAACACCAATCATCCATCCATAGACTACTGTTAGTGTACGTACGACACTAAATGTTTGTCGACTAATTCTATCTAGCTTCTTGGTTGATTGACATTGCTCTTGATCTTCACCAACACCATCAACTAGCATTTGCAGATGTTTCACTCTCAAAACTTAATATCCACCCTTTTGCTAGCACCATCAACTAACACATATTAAGCTCAACGGTGTTATTAGCATTGTTCCTCATCGATGTCGTCAATCTCTAACATCCTCCCTTGTTATTCAAAGAGATAGCTCCCAGCTAACCGAGTTAAGGAAAAAGTTGACATTTTGTAATTTCAAACATAAATTAAAGAACGTTTTTCAGCTTGAAATAGCCCTATAGTTATTTCACTTATTTCCTTATAGAAATATATGAGTATCTTATGTCAGCCACTTTAAATCTTTATATATATTATGTGCGTTTCGTGGCTTGCCCGGGTTTGAATCCCTTGCTGGTGCACCATCTCTTAAGGCAGGTGGTACTCGAATTTATTTACACACCGCATCAACTCTTAGACCTGAAGGGAGTTAGCGCACTAAGGGTTGATCGGCAGTTCCACCCGTCAATCAATCTTTATATAAAACAACAAGCATAAGAAAAAAAGTATTTTGAGCTGAGTAGAACGATTTTATTTATTTGTCAACATTAAATATATATTCTCTATAAAACACCATCCACTATCACCACTTTCATCATCTTTCTCTCATTTCCATCTTTCTCTCATTTCCTATAGCAATCAAGTGTGTTAAAAGTTACCCTGGCCCGCTAACCTAAATAAATAAATAAAAAAGTTTAATTTGGCCAAATTAATTTTTGGGTCAAGAATCTCTTAACCTTTTAATTTTGTGTTAGGTTTGGGTTGGACAACACTTTCAAAATTGCCTCCAAAATGAAATGTCAAGTCAAAATTGACCTGCAAATTCAAAATTATCTCGAATGTTTCTTGTATCTTAAATTAAATGGGTTGTGTAAATTTCGTTCGAGTAAGCCAGGTTGAATACGGATTAGATTTTATGACATATTTAATATTCTGATCGGTTTTGATATGTACTTTTGAGCCAGTCAATTTGAATTAGATTCAAAGAACAAAATTTAACACCTCTAAATTCACAATTCGTAGCCATTTAAATTTTTAACTTTTATTGTCTCTTTGCACCCCAACAAGGAAAAAAAAATGTTTTGATCCACCAGGGTTGACCTGAAATCACAGCGGACAGAAATGAAGACTTTTAGCTCCATACAGAGAAGGATACAAGTTCGGATCTGGTTGGTCCAGGTCATCGTCACCAAAACCCTACCCGCATTGTAGATAACCAGTGGCCAGGCACATCTCTACTCTCTACCATGCCAAGATAACTTCAAAAGGTTAATCTTTTCACTTGAATGCTCTCCTCTTACTGAAAAAAGCCCTAGAAGCCTCGGCGAATCTGTGACTGAGCTCTCCTCCATATAATCTATGGCGTCACTGNGACCCGCATTGTAGATAACCAGTGGCCTGGCACCTCTACTGTACCATGCCAAGATAACTTCAAAAGGTTAATCTTTTCACTTGAATGCTCTCCTCTCACTGAAAAAAGCCCTAGAAGCCTCGGCGAATCTGTGACTGAGCTCTCCTCCATATAATCTATGGCGTCACTGGGCAGTCCCTCGTACCCTGGCTCGCTCCAGCTGCGGAGCATCTGTCGTTACCGCGAAAGTTCTTCCTTCTTTCTTCAGATCCGATTCCGGTTATCACAACGCCGGATTGTTCTCTACGCTTATGGTGGGAGCAGAAATGATGGAAGGGAAGGAAAATCATGGAGCATCAGCAACAGTTTGCGCGACCCATTTGCCGGATGGTCTGGTCTGGAGGGCGACGGCGAGGNCCGTTCTCTACGCTTATGGTGGGAGCAGAAATGACGGAAGGGAAGGACAATCATGGAGCATCAGCAACAGTTTGCGCGACCCATTTGCCGGATGGTCTGGTCTGGAGGGCGACGGCGAGGGGGATTCTCAGGGAAAGGGAGGGCGTGGAGGTGAGTGTTACTTTTTCTTTTTTGTTTTTGTTGGTTAAATTGTGCCTTTTGATGTTAGTTTAATGCTGTTAACTGTATTGGCTGCTTTTGATTTCAAGAATTTTGTTTGTATCTTTNGAGTTGAGCCTTTTGATGTTAGTTTAATGCTGTTAACTCTATTGGCTGCTTTTGATTTCAAGAATTTTGTTTGTATCTTTTGGAATATAATCAAGAAGAATTGATTGGGTGGTAGCTGTTAGTTGTCAAACAACGTGCTTTTCTGGGAGCGCTTCTCTAGGTAATAGGGTTTTTTATTAAAGCTTGAAATGAGAAAAAAATGGTGTTTTTGAGCAAGGATGGAGGCTGCTAACGCAGGAAGACATAAGAAGAATTGGTTCGTGGGTGTTTTCAACTTGGTTCTGCTTGTTTGTTGAAGCGTGAGGCTTCTAGAAAAGGTAGCAGGGAGCCTTAGAAATCAAATACTTGCTGATGATTCAGTTGTTAGAGAAAAGGACTGCTTTTTTGGGATTCCTCACAGCCATTTAGTTCTTGCTTAGTTCCTTCTCATTCCTGTACAGTTTACATGGGACTNATGGGTGGTAGCTGTTAGTTGTCGAACAAGGTACTTTTCTGGGAGCGCTTCTGTAGGTAATAGGGTTTTTGATTAAAGCTTGAAATGATAAAAAATGATGTTTTTGAGCAAGGATGGAGGCTGCTAATGCAGGAAGACATAAGAAGAATTGGTTCGTGGGTGTTTTCAACTTGGTTCTACTTGTTTGTTGAAGCGTGAGGCTTCTAGAAAAGGTAGCAGGGAGCCTTAGAAATCAAATACTTGCTGATGATTCAGTTGTTAGAGAAAAGGACTGCCTTTTTGGGATTCCTCACAGCCATTTAGTTCTTGCTTAGTTCCTTCTCATTCCTGTACAGTTTACATGGGACTAGATGCATTTTCTTGCGTTTTTTTTCCCCCTTGAGATTTGGTTCGCTAGTATTTCCAACTACCTAAGGGATGCCCAAAGGCCCTCATCAGATATCTAGGATCGTTAGCCGAGCCATATCAACTGGCNACATAGCGAGAGTTTGCGTTCGTTTCACTCAAGTCCAGAAGGAAATGTTGGAAGTACGAGACCTAAAGCCCGCAATCGCTCATGTAACCCTAACTTAGGGGTTGAAGGATGGACCCTTTCGATACGTGTTGGGTTGTAGCTGCCGAGAATGCTAGCTGAGTTGTTGAAGTTGGCCAACAACCACATATATGTTGAGGAAGTGTTTGTTCAAAGTCATGAAACCAAATAACATCGGATATCATCGAAGAGTAGCGAGACGCCGCGGGGGAATCAAAATGTAGTCTTTTCGGAGATTGATAGGCATGAACCTGTCGTTTGGGCACATGCTTACTTTCGTAGTCGCCTCTTGCATTTGAGTCCACCTAAACGAAGATCCCTTGTGCTTCTTCAGAGACGGTGCATTAGGCAAGTTGCTTGAAGCGGTTGCCGGTGCTTTCCCCTCACGACGACGCTCCCACTCGTGATTGGTTGGCTCGGGCTCCTCTTGGAGAGATCATTTCGAGCCAACCGGAGAAGGCCGACTGGCTTCGTCCCTTGTAGATTGATCGATGAACGTTGGAGCGGCCGCCTGGGGGGGTGGCAGATGCTGCTTCCTGCCTTTCTGCTGAAGCCTCTCCTCTCAACTGCTCGACCAACACTCTTCTCGGCCTTTGGTTGATGCATGCCCAAAAGACCTTCAACTGACAAGAGGACTCTTAGCGGGTGTCGAAAGTATTGACCTGTTGATGAGGGTTAGCCCGAATGTGACAATTCTTTAAAAAATACCAGTTGAATCATAAACAAAATAAACAAGTTTCACACCGAGTCTTCTTGAACACGAACCACTCTAAGTTTCAGTCGACCCGACACTTAGCAGTTTTAATGCAAGTAATCTCAGTGCGAGCAGTTCAACAGGCCTTCTTCTTGGTTACCCGAGTAACAATCATTGCCTCTCTCAGCAGCCTAAAATTTGACTATCGGATCAATGATCGGGCCGACCAGCTGAACATTCCTCCATTTATCATCGAGGAACGAATTAGTCAACCCAATCTGATCTAGCAGTGAAGTGCAAGCAGTTTTCTGTTCTAAACGACGACTTTCTTCTTCCTTTCACCTTCCGGCGGTCCCGTCATTTTTTGTTTTCCAAAGATGAAACAGATCAAATCTTTATTGAGATATCACTCGAGGGGTTTGATACGTTCTCTATCACAATGCCTTGTAGCTGACCGATTCGAATGAGAGGAGTTACAGTGCAAATAAGAAATGGAGGGAATCCCATTGCACCTTATTTATAAGAATCAAAATCGTGAAATTAATTAATTAATAATAAATATGATTTGCTCTTGCAATAAATTCTCTTATTCTTACTATAGAGTTTTTTATAAGAAGTAAGAGAATAAACAAATTAAAATATTTACATAAAAAGTGTGCCAGCATTGATTTTGAGATCTAATGGTTCATAATAGAAGAGTAGGACGAAGGAGGGTCCGCTGACAGGATATCATGAGGTTTTCTTGTCTGACTGAGTGAAGTTGTCCGAGCCAAGCTAGCAAGGTTAAAGNACATTGATTTTGAGATCTAATGGTTCATAATAGAAGAGTAGGACGAAGGAGGGTCTGCTGACAGGATATCATGAGGTTTTCTTGTCTGACTGAGTGAAGTTGTCCGAGCCAAGCTAGCAAGGTTAAAGTCGACCGAATCACAAGATGGACCAAAGACTACCAGAGGATACAAGAACGAGTCACTCAGCCAGAAATGAGACAAAAGGGTATCTAAGCCAACTACCACATGAGAATCGATCCAAGTGAAGATTTGGTTCTCTAGTATCTTCAAATGTCTCAGGGATGCCTGGAGGCTCATTAAAGATCAAGAATCGACAACCAGGTCGTATCAAGCAACCAACTCATATCGACCAAGCTTAGCGGATCGAGCTGATCCTGTCGACCTGAAGGCGACTAAAGTTAGTCATCCAAGTCAGGAAGTAGTCGGACAATAGGCTAACGTATGTAAAATAACTAAAATACTCAAGGATGGACCCCTTTAAAGAAGGGGAAAAAATTGAATATCATCATATTATACCCTCTCTATAAATAAATAAATCATTTTATAAATAAAACATGATTGATCACGATAGATTACTGTTCATTACTGTGAACTCCTCTCTTTGTCTCTCTTTGTCTCTCTTTACTTACGCTCTATTCTTTGGGTGTGATTCACAGACAACTCAGGATCCAACACGTTTAGTCAAATTCCATGCGTTTGATCTGACTCTGTCTTCTTTAATTCGTTCTGAGAGGTTTTCCCATCATATTGGCACAGAAGTTTTGCCTCTCTTGATAACTTATTTTACTCTTTGTTAAACAATAGTTTTCATTCTCGTCCAATTCCATGTCATGTTTATAACTCAGATTTAGTTATCAGTTACAAATTGCCCAAGTAGTTGTGGGGCTAGAGCCAAGGTTCCTTAGGTGTTTGAGCAAAGAAATTCACTAGATGTTCCTTAACAGGAGAGGTGCTTGTAAAAGATGGGCATTTATTTTGCATCAAATCCTCAGTTTGATGTTCCTTTTTCACAATTCTATTAATTCTAGATTTTCTTATTATTGTTTTATCCTCTTAACAATCCAGTTTGTTGATTCAGAATGTCTTTCATGACTCACAATATCTGCATTTCTGACTATCAACCCACTAATTGGTTTTAATGTGCTGTTGGCATTTGATAATATACATAAATAATGTTTTCTAAGTCTCTTCTATTGATAAAGTGTAGGGAAATTTACATATATAGGACACAATTCTTATGTATTTACAGATCTCACAACTAAACTTTTGTTATTTACATACAATGCACTTTGATGCTTTAAACCTATATGCATGGAAAGGTGTATTTCACTCGTAAAAAGTGGTAACAGTGCTATTTTTGATGTGATATTAAAGATTTAAGTGCTACGTGTGTACATATGAAAGTTTAGGTGTGAGATGCATAATGTATGTAAATGCCCCTTAAATGTATTGAATCCTGTATGACGATTTTCTGATCAAATATCTGATACTAGCACCCTAGATAACCGGATGTTATTTCTAAGCAGACATGTTTTCTATGAAAGTTCTTCATTTTTTGTTTATTTAATGTTTGGAGTACTAATGACACTTCTCTAGTAGCTCTATTTCAGGGTTGCTGGGAGCAGGGCTTGCTGGACTACTACTTTTTGGAGGACTTACATTTGCAACATTGTCCCTCCGTAGCAAAAACAGCAGAAATATTTCTGGTATGGATAATATTTTTGGCAATTTAGTAAACTAAAGCTGATATGGGGAATATTTTTTATTGTCACACTGCTAACTTTTTGCTTAAATAGCTTTTTGATCTTTGATTTAGGAATCGAACAACAGATGAAACCCTTAACAACTGAACAAGAGGTTCTGTTGACTTCCGATATTACAAATGCAGAAATCATTCAGGATGGAAATGAGACTAATCCTAAACCCTATGACACAGTGAACAAAAATGACGATAATCCAGATTCTGTGACAGGTATAAACAAGGACCCTTTTCCTCCACTTGAAGTATTCAATGTTACTGAGGATAAGCGTGATATTATTTCGGCTGAAATCATTGATTCGATTGATGATGGAAGCGGGTCTGTGGATAGCTTTCGCCATGCTTCAACTGAAGATGACCACCAAATTGAAAATGATGTTAATGAAGTTTCTGTTCCTCCAGATTCTAATTCCTCCCCCCTCCAAAATAATGAGAAAGCTCAAATTTTTGATAATATTGACACATTATCTATAAACACTTCAACGGTGGATTATGAAGAAAATGTCGTGTCCAATGACCAGACAAATATTTTGAATGAATACGAAGAATCCTCGAGTGAACCATTGAGTTTAAGTAAAGGTGTTGAAACTGAGCGAGTTGAATATTCTTCAATTAATACTATTTCATCTGGCATTAGTTCCGGTTCAGATTTTGATCAAAATGAAGCCTTAACTTTGCCTGCCGAATCACTCAATATTGAAGAAGCGTTTAAATTAGAGGAAACTAGTTCAGTAGCATTTTCTGTTCCAGTATATGCTAATGACACTGGAAATGAACCTAATAGTAGCATCTATTATCAAAGTAACAGAGACTCTACATTTGAGTCACTATTTGCTCAGAAAGCATTCCCTTTTACTGGCGTGCCTGCTCCATCCCTCGTCTCTTCAGTATTGCAGGTGCCTCTAGGAAAGGTTCTTGTTCCTGCAATAGTTGATCAGGTTCAGAGTCAGGCTTTTCAAGCTTTGCAAGTTCTGAAGGTACCTTAATGAATTGCAGATGGGCTTTATTTTTTCTGAGCTTTATTTCAAGCTGTTGCTTCAGTGGCATAATAAATAAAATTTACTTCTAGACATTTCTGCTTATTCTCTGTACTAACTAATTTCTTGGAGAAAATGCGAATTTTAATATTGGCTCTCTAAGAATTTTTTCTAAGACAACTGAGTTTTTCTCTATTAAGTCCTATTTAAGGTTGAATTTGTTATATGTTCAACATAAACATATTTAACGACAAATCTGATTGATTTATATTGGCAGAGGAAGCAAGTGTTATTGTTTTTATTTATTTTTATTTTTTCTGATTTTCATCAAGTCATTTTATATTTTTTAGCTATTTGGGTTACTTACTTTGACATGTATGATTACAATGACTCATGCTTAGTTTATTGTGGCCTTTTGTTTAGCATTGACTAGTATAAAAACTTTAAATCATATTATCTCATGCTTCCAACTTCATCACTAGGTGATTGAGGCTAATGCCCAGCCTGGAGATATATGTACCCGTCGGGAATATGCTCGTTGGTTGGTTTCTGGAAGCAGTGTCCTCACCAGGTGCTTACTCTAGAGACTGGAATAATTGAATTCGTAGAAATTTTCCTCATTTCTATCACTCACCCTGAACTTTTCAGCCCACTTGATTTTTCTTTCATGAAAGACTCTTATAATGTTTTTTGCCAAAGTTAGTAACTTATAATACCCTGCCTAGGAATACAACTTCAAAATTGTATCCAGCAATGTATATCGAGAATGTTTCTGAGCTTGCCTTCGATGATATCACTCATGAAGATCCAGATTTCTCAAGCATTCAAGGTGAAAGTTTGTTATTTACTGATATAAGATTAATTGGATTGATAAAAGGAATAAATTCACTTCAAAAGCTGATTCTCTTGTTTCTTCTTCTGGTTTCATAACCATTTTGTTTCTTTGTTAAAATTCATGCCTCATATAGGCTTGGCGGAGGCTGGAATAATATTTAGCAAGCTTTCGCTTTCTGATACGAGCAGCTCTTCGATCCAGAACCAAAATCAGCTTCTCTTTTACCCTGAAAGGTAGAACTGTATGAACTGTGTATTTTTCAGTTTGCGGTCTGTGTTTTATAAGAAGTGCCAAAATAGTCCCCTGATTATTTACATGGGATCATTTGTCTTAGAGTTTATAAAAATGCCAAATTAGTCCCTAGACTNGATAGTCCCCTGATTATTTACATGGGATCATTTGTCTTAGAGTTTATAAAAATGCCAAATTAGTCCCTAGACTATTTTAATAGATGCTAAAATAGTTTTCCGTGGAAACTATTTCATTTCATATTAAAAGAGTCTACGGATTAAATTAACATTTTTCTATACTCTAAGATTAAAATGACCCATGTAAAGAGTCGTGGGACTAGTTTGACACTTCGCTTATTTCAAAAGAACATTTCATTTGTTTGTAGCTGATTATTTCTTTTGCAGCCCTCTTTCGCGTCAAGATCTTGTAAGCTGGAAGATGGCTTTAGAGAAAAAACAACTTCCGGAAGTCGACAAAAATGTGCCGCATTTCCATTTCATTAATCTTCTCATAGTACATTGTAGTTTGGTGCACTGAGACTCTTCTGAACTTATGTGTCATCTTTTATGGCAGCTTCTGTACCAGGCATCCAGTTTCATAGATATTGAGAAAATAGACTCTGGCGCATGGCCTGCTTTGCTAGCAGACTTGTCTTCAGGGGAACAGGGCATTATATCCCTTGCCTTCGGTATTACCTCCACACTATTATATTTATCTCTATAGAACTATAGTGCAGAATTATGTCATTCTTATTTCCATTTTCTTTCAACAATATAAACTCATAGGTTATACCAGATTATTTCAGCCCAATAAACCTGTTACCAAGGCCCAAGCCGCCATTGCCCTTGCCACTGGTGAAGCTTCTGAGATTGTTGGCGAGGAACTCGCACGCATCGAAGCAGAATCATTGGCGGAAAGTGCTGTAAATGCACATAGTGCTCTTGTTGCACAAGTTGAGAAAGATCTCAATGCTAGTTTTGAACAAGAGCTTGCAAACGAAAGGGAGAAGATAAATGCCTTGGAGAGACTGGCTGAGGAAGCAAGACTGAAACTGGAAAAAATGAGAACTGAAAGAGAGGAAGAGAATGAAGCTATTCTTCGGGGTCAAGCTGCTGTGAGATCTGAAATGGAAGTCCTCTCTAGACTGAGGTGTGAAGTAGAAGAGCAGCTGCAACAGCTTATGACTAACAAGGTGGAGGTATCTTTTGAGCGTGAAAGGATTAACAAACTTCGAAAAGAAACAGAAAGTGAGAATCAATTAATCGTTCAGTTGCAGCATGACCTTGAAGTTGAGCGGAAGGCTTTGTCCATGGCCAGGTATCTATTCCCCAAGTAACTAAAATTCAGG
>JXCR01053464.1:16068-28459 GCA_002079205.1 Phalaenopsis hybrid cultivar
TTGCAATAGTAGAGCTAAGAACTTATTGAACACAAGGGCTGGGTTGGATACGTCATGGATCTCTGGGAGTGGTCTCCCTAACCTGCATGCCAAACTGTCTAATAATAGCTCTGTTCAGATTTTGTTTGAACTCAATGGCGTAGTCTAGACAAATCAACATATACTTTGTAATCTCGAGTCACAAGTAGTTCAGAACTAGGATAAGGTAACCTTGGGGTCCTTGTATATGTTCTTTGACTCATCATTTCCTTGAAGCACACCATATACTTAGCCATCAGCATCAACCCCCGGTATAGAATAATATTCCCATTCTTTAGCTTATCCAAGTATGGCATAGCGAGAGACCTCTCTTTTATAATTTTTTATGTTCTCCCAAGTCGAGTCTAAATCATAACTCTGTTATTATTATCTATGCTCTACACAACAATTTTATATTGACAAATTTAACCACCTTGTATCGAATATATCATATTTGTTGAAGTAATACTCCATGTTAGTAAACCAATTAAGGACTTTGGGTCAAGCCTCCAATTGTAAGAAGTGCGTAAATTTTTGACTTTTTAAGTGACATCCTTAAAATTCATGTTCTTGAAGTTGAGGATGGTCATATGCACTATGAGGATTCTTAGGAGTACAATAGAGACTCTTCTTGAACCCATTGTCTTGGGTCAGGAGTTCTGGATTGTCTATCTTCACACTAACAATCTTTGTGAAGGCAATGATCATAGTGGTCCTTAGCATACCAATCTCCTATAGGCTGAAAGTAATGCTTTGTAAAATCAGTGAACCATTGGAATAATCTTGATTCATGGATCACTTGAGATAAGACATTAGAATCAATGAAAGGTGGAACTATAATAGGATCATCATCAATATGTACTTTTGTATTGGTTCATCATGGAGGAGATCACCATCACCAATGTATTAAGTAATTTAACTTGAATTTTGATCCAAAGTATNGATTCAACCTAGTGATTCTAAAAAATTGTTGGTGAAAGTTTAATATAAAGTTACTATGATACAACTTCAGTCATTCCTTTTGTCTATGTTTCATTTATTGGATTCAAACTTGTTTATGGTGTTATCTCACAGTAGGATGGTACTATAAAGCCTCTAGATTGTCAGCATTCCTGATGGAGTTAACTTCTTTGCTAATTAAAAAAAAATCTAATAAGAACAAGGAGGATAAAATCTGACCTCCAAAAAAAATTTATATTGGAGTAAGTCTCTTGAAGTTCAACCCTTGATGATCTTCAAAGACAAGGGAGGTAACCCATTGATACTGACCTCTACCATAATCAATCACGACCCTTAACATCCCCACTAAGTTTCCATCCTTAATAAGTGACCCTACCAACATCTTATGCAAGCCATTGCCATCCAGTAGTGATGACTCCATCAAAACCTACTCGGTTGCACTAACAAGATGAAGAAGATTCCAATAAAGGCTTGACACTGTGCTTCATGGTGCTCAATAGAGACAAATATGTCTGAAAGAGAGAAATACACTTTCTTGAAGATAGAAAGGCCATATTTTAAATAATGTTATAAGTGGGATGCCTGAACTCATGAAGTAGTAGCCCTTAAATGATTAGGAGGTTGATGGATTCAGTTGAACTCTCTTATTCTAACACACAATTCATAAAGTCCAGCCTTAGTCATTCTGTAATCCACATTTAAGCACACTATTTTTGAGATTTGTTTTTGATCATTTCATAATTCCTAATTGAGTAAACAACTCACGAAATTCATCTCTATTGCATGCCCTAGTGGACATGCCAACTCTAACATGACAAATTCAAGTAGGCTTGATGGAAGACAATTAGTCCATTTTAAATGCCATTGCAATGCTTACTCTCAAGAGGCTTTTTTTATTAGCAGTAAAAAGCATTAATATTTTTAGAGGACTAAATAAGAATTATCAAATTATATAGGCCTATCGTCCAGCTCATCAAAATTCAAAAAATGATGAAGGAGAACTCACACATCATAAGCTATAATAAGCCAAGCTGAAAATTAAGATTCCCTAATTGTTCTAACCTCTTACCATATCGTACCATCAACTAAATTTGACAAAAGTTCTATATTATTCTCTTTATTTGTTTTGCCATTCTTGCCCCCAAACTATTTCCCCCAAATCACAGCACAACCACCTTCCAAATATATAAAATAGCTTTCTAAAGCCACCATATGTTGCTCTTTTTAGACGTACACCAAATGGAATAAAAGGAGGATACTCGCCTATGCAATGGTGGACTCCCTCTAGTGAGGCAAACAACTTCCTATAGTTTCTGTTACATTTTGATGTCTTCTCAATTCTTCCACGTGTTGACTTGAAGGCACTGCCAAGCATTCTTAAAGAGTTCTTTATCTTTGAGAGGACTTGCCAGACCGCATACACCATCTTTTAGTTCAAGTTATATGGAAAAAATAAGATGAATAAGTTTTTCCTCTTATTGAAGATTGATTGTATACTTTGTTTTGATCACATTTTAAAGATTAAGTTCTATGCAATTCACTTTGAATTTGGATTGTTTTCATGTTTTGTTTGATTTGTGAGTTTAAAATTTTGACGCTTCCGCTGATGATGCCATGCATCCATGCCTTTTGTAGCTTCCACCATCCATGCCTTTTGTAGTTTCTACCATCCATGCCTTCCGCTGATGATGCCATGCTCTTTACACACTTTGGGACACCAATTTACAGTTGAAATTCATTTCTTATGCAAATTTAGCTCTCATTCTTTGGTCTATTTTTAAATTTTCATTTTATGATTAGATCTATAATTCTCTAAAGAACTATTTCTTTTAACATAAGATTTGCAGTTGCATATTTATTTTGCATGTTTTGGATCTTTAGTATCTAGAATTTCATCAAACTAGGCAAAAACTTACTTGTAAAGTTTTATTTATTTATTTGAATGGACAATTTTTACTAGAGTAGGGTTGCATAACCTATGAAACTCAACCTGTGAACTAACACGAGCAAAATTTTAGTATAAAATAGCCAACTATGTGAAAAAATAGAAAAGCTGTCGGAATTTTTCATTTTGATAGACACAAGGTATAAAACACTACTTGGAATTGTCCAGAGGAAGGCCCCTGCTTACCCTATTCAGAGTAATAGGTCTTCTTTTTTTTCTCTTTACCTTGGTGTTTGACTAGGAACGAGGAACAACTGCTGTGACGTAATCTCCAACTGTTGACTCAAAGGGAGTAAAAGTAGTGACTTCCACATTGTTATTTATCGGATTACTTTAGTGCATGCAATATTGTTTATAATGTAGGATCTTATTCCTGAAGGCAAAATTATTGTTTAAAGAGAGAAGAAATGATTTAATCTATCTGTTTTTCACCTTTGCTCTCTTATTAATGTTGTAGGATTTTATGTTGTCCAATGTAACTTCTTGTTGGTGGAACCATGTAATTATATAATGATTATATGGCAAAATTCATTGTACAAAATGTACAAGTATTAACGAAGTTTCTATACAGTCATCTATGTATATTAGGAAGTTTGCTTTACACTGCACCCTTTTTCCACTTTATGTCAATGAGGGATTTTTTTCCTTAGTAATGCCATTAGTTGTCAACATGTGCTGTGTGGAATCGCACTAGTCTGCACTTAAATGGATTGTCATGTTTAGGCAGGATAATCACCAACACTCCTTAATCTATGGAGTTGATATTTTTCGTGTCTAACTTGGAGATGATATTTTGCAATGTAGAGCTTTAGCGTTCTTTGATTTGAGTGTCGATCAACTGCTTGTATGATTGAACTTAGGGATGCATATCAAATTATTGTCTATTTTCTTAATAAGTGTTAATTGATCTCTATGGATTTAGTTCATTCTTGTTATATTGGCTTGTGTGAGATTTTGATGATTGATTTGTTTTTTTAGCATAACTTCACACTATTTTCCTAATTTATTCCCAATTCATATGATGCGGTTACCACAAGATGACAAAAGATGTTGAATTTAATTTTTAGTTCCTTATCCATATCAAGGCACTAAGTTTAACTCTTTAAGTTGAATTATTTAACCATAAGAATACATGTTCTACTATCATGCACTACAATCTGCTATTTGTCTCTTGCTATGCAAATTTATGACAAAATAAAAAATAAAAAAAAAACCAGCAGGGTACACCTAATAGTAAATACCCAAAGGGGTTGCCTACAAATGTCTAATCATTTAGTACGTATTTTTGCATATGTTTCAATCAACAATGGAGTTGAATAGATTTCCAAGTAGCGTTTTTACTCTGCATCCAATTGGTATCATCTCCTCCTATTATGCAATTACATTGACCTATAAATAGTCATAATTATGAGGCCAAAGATACCAAAGCTTTCACTTTCTAACTATGAATCTTTACTGACATTATTATCCACTTAACTAGTTAAAGTGAACACGAAAATGTCTTCACCTTCCTAATGAGGTGCAACTACCAAACATCATAACCAAAGGGACCACTTCATTTGTTAACATCTCTCCGAACATATCACAAATTTGAGTGTCTTTTCCTTCCCTGTTGAGTTTTGTGTTTTTAAAATGGATCACAATCAAAGAATAAATTTAAAGAATAAGACGTTGAACCTCTTGGTATGGGGCCTTAACTAGCAAAGAAATGACAACAAGAATCCCTGATGATGAATGTAATTGCAACAGTCATAACTCGATTGAGCTCTCTCATCACTACCAACTTCGTCATTATCACCAATTAAAGAATATGAAACAACAATAGTCACCACAAGCCAATAACACATTTTACCTAATCAAACCAATAACACAATTTTCCCAAATCAAAAGATAAACATAAATTGGAGGACCATCCATGCAGCATGAAACATCAAGCCAAGATAAATCAGAGGATCATCTGTCTAACTCGAAACACCAAGTTTACACAACATTAACAAAAAAATAATAGTTTAAAAAAGCTCTGATAATTTATAATGACCACTCCATTCTTAGAGCTATCACTTATTTTCCTAAAATTTATCAGCGTCAAAATCCAAAGTCGAACAGAGCTCACGAAAGAGCGAATGCTATATTAATTTGCTCTGAACAATCAAACCCAAAATGCTAGTTGGTCATTACTTAGAATGTGCTACCGAACTGTTTTAATTAACTAACACTACATGAAATACATCTATTATCAGTTGAATAATTAGCCGGTAATAGCATGAATTTTAGCCGCTAACCGTATGAATTTTAGCAAGTAATAAGGATTTCCAACTGAAATTTGACTAAAAAAATTTCATCACTTAAATTTCTATCGCAAATAGATTTGCAATTGAAAGCTTATTTGCGATGGATTATTCAGTCGTAAGAAAATTTTTGAAGGAACGATCAGTCGTATAAGTAACATCTTAATTTCAAGTGATTTATGCCATTGGTAAGTTACGTCTGATTTGCGACTTGTCAACTGTAGGTTAGCTTGCACAAAATTGATTAGCCGCATAATAACGTATGAACTTGTGGCCACTTTGTTCAGCTACCAATTAATGACCGAAAAATCAGCCGCAATCCTGTACTCAAAATAATTAAAAAATATTGAAAGCCAATCAAAATTTTTATATCTGCAAGCAAAGATCATAATACTTAACAATAACACCAACCATATCGAATAACATATTAAACAAACATATAAATACATTAAAAAGGAATGAAATCATCATACATATTTTAGAAAAAACTAATAAATCATTCTATACGTAAGTTCCTGAAATGTTTGCGAAAAATATACAATGTAAAGTCCAAATATAAAAGAAAAAGAATACATAGAAATCCTAAAATCTTACGCGCCCTCCTGCTGCTGCACATCACTCAGAGGTCGTTTGCCACAATGATGTACGTCGCACTACAGCTGTGTAACTGTTGCTTCGAGCCTCTCGTCCATCGGTGAGGACGACCTCTGACTCTGACATGAACTGGAGTGCTTAGCCTCACAGACAAACTCCCGAGCGCCCAAGATGTAGATCCACCTCTTTTTTCTAGCAACTTCCCTCCAGATCTCAAAGTCTGAGTGGTCAGATTGTGACTGATTACTGAAATTGCTAATACTTGTCGGGCTTTGATCCCGGTCTCCCTCAGGCTCTCATAATTCTTCTATAAAAGTAAAATTAAAGGATAATTATTATTTTGCATAAGACTGTAAGTAAATTAGAGAAATAAAAATATTATTTTACTTACATTAACCATCCAAGATCTGTCGTCGATTCACTGCTGGTTCTCCTGGTGTTGATGTGTCCTGGTATGCAACTCAAAAACGATGGAGTCCCATCCAAGCTTTTGTCTCTATTAACATGTAAAAAGAATAAGTATTAGATAATTACATAAATGAATTGTTGACTATTTGAATGAATTGTTGACTATTTGAATGAGTTTTACCAACTTTCCAACTCCCTCTGGCACGCTGTGTGCTAGACCGAACCTTTAATGTAAAGTGAGGCACCAATCCCCCCACACTTGGGTGCCCGATTCTTTTGGGCCATCTCCCTTTTCTTGAGATACTCCGAGATGGAGCACAACTTGGACAACTTTGCTCAAACATCCTCGCCTTTCTAAGTAGGCCCTTGTTCTTCGTGCGCATAACAGTAAATATATCATCCAATCGGTGCATATCTCGTATGTCAAACATTTTTCTGATATGCTGATGATGCCTAAACATTCCAGGAGAATGACCTCTACAAAAAAAATATAAAACAATGTTTATTATTATAAAACCATAACTAAAAATTATATTTTTAATTCAAAATCAATTGATTTTACTTCAAATTCCCTAAACCATATATTCGAAACCTCGTTCGGGATACGAAACATCAAACATACTCTTGATGATCTTCGCGATTAAGATGACAGGGTGCCTGGACATATAAAACTTGAAATAAAATATTAGTTAAATATTATAATAGAAAATTAATATAAATTACTAGAAGTTCATGCTTGCGACTCGATGTGTAAGCATCTGAAGGTGTCCTACCTGGAAGGGACAAGAGAGGAGGGGCTTGGCTCAGAAGAGGGCTACAGTGCCTGGACATATAAAACTTGAAATAAAATATTAGTTAAATATTATAATAGAAAATTAATACAAATTACTATAAGTTCATGCTTGCGACTCGATGTGTAAGCATCTGAAGGTGTCCTACCTGGAAGGGACAAGAGAGGAGGGGCTTGGCTTAGAGGAGGGCTACAATGGCACTTTGTTGGGGACTAAAGATGTGTGAGCAATATGCTTGATAGGCGCAACATGCTTGATAGGAGCAACATGCTTGATGGGCATCGATGTTTTGCAGCGGTGATCGTCATAGTAGTGCTCATATGTGAGGAGCATGAAACTGGCTACTTCCTCAGGTAGGACAAGCTAGACAAATCGGTCTTTAAGGTGGTCGCTCACCCCTCACACCTGAAGTCATCTGTAACAAGAAATAAATTTATCAGAATAATGATAAACTATAAATAATATAAATATAAACAAAAAACAAGTAAAAAAAGAAAGCTGCATAATTAAGAAAAAAAAATACCATAAGTATAAATATAACACGAGAAAAGTAAAATTACAGAAGGTAAACACATAAGTCACAAAATAGATAATTGCGAATAATAAAATCTAGTGCTAGAAGAAATAAAAGCAAAAAGGAATTGAAATTTAAAAGTACATATTGATCTTAATCTGTTGCATCAGACGAGTGAGTCGATGATGAATTTAAATTTTTTTCATTTAGGTCTTTATTAGACTCATCCTTAACTTGAGTAACTTCTTCATATGCCCGATGATATCCTTCAAGATAATTTCTTGCTCAATAAAATCAAGGGAATACATACTTATGACAATTTTTGCTCTTGATAAGCATGTTAAATAATGCTTTGTACCTCAATAGTTCATTTAGGTTTAGTTTTTATAATCAATATCCAATCAAATTTATCTCTTGCTCTATCATGGTATCTATGGCAATATATCTTACTGCTTGACGTGCTAGAATAAATTGAACAAACTTCACTTATTTTTTGTTCATTTTAACTTCAGTGATATCATATATATTTGTTGTTCTTATTCCTTGCTTAGGATCCTGATTAAATCACACATAATTGAATAAAAATACATTGCGCTCAACACAACCAAGATATCACAACTGCACCATTTCTTGAAGAAAATCATAGTAGTTGTCCTCAATATCAGAGAGTGTTTCTTCTAACACAAACCCCAAAATTGTATTTGTTCCTTCAGATCAACAAATCATGTGAAATATATAATTATTCACATCAAATATTAGTCACGTAATAACATTGTGATTATGCTCAGAAACAAGATCTATTAAGCCCTGACTAGTAACTCTTTTGCTTCGATTATGAACCTATTATAGAATTCAATATATAATTATTTTTAATTTGAGCATTCGACTTACATACTAGTGAGTTGAGAGTTAATTGATAATACGTGTAATTTGAACCATGTTCAAAATTTTTCTTCAATCCTTTTGTTTATAATAAAGTCATCTTCAATGTTTAAATTACTGACAAATAACCCGCACACTTCATTTTAAGTTAAATAATTAGATTAGTACAACTTTTTTAATAATAACTCGAATAAATATTAATTATTTCACCTTTTACTCAAAAAATAGTTAAATTTTGTCACAATGAATAAGATCTCAAAAATCGTAGCTCGAAGCTCTTTATTATTGAGGTAGCGTTAAACATGTTTCTCTGATGTTTCAACTGAAATTTGAAATACAAATGATACAGACTGCAAAGACGTCATACCTACAACTTGATCTATTGGTTGCTGCTAATCCAAATAAAAACTAATCATTTCTGCCACAATCCGACCTGGTGCTTGAAATTAACCAAAATTAGAACAGACGGTTGGACGGTGAAATCAGATATCTGCTATTCTATTTCTATCACTAACAGTTAAATATTCAAAAAAATCCATGAAAGTTCCTATAAGGGAAACAAATTTAATTAGCAATTAGAAATTTGTACCTTCTCAATTATTATTTTTGCCTTATTTACACATTTTTTTTCATCTATTCATCTTAATTAAAAGCTTAAACCTGGAAAAAAAAATTAAAATAACATAATGAGCTATCTAAAGATAAATCAGGAGTAATCATACTTCTAAACTACAATAACATAAGGGAAAAAATTTAATAAGCATGCTGGTCTTTCATATCTTTATAAAAAATTGTGATATATTATTGCAAACATCAATGATATTTTCTAAATGAAAATACTTTAAACTTCTATATGCATGTACTTTTATTGTAATTTTAGCATTACTTTTACTTATATTCTTTACATAAATATCTATCTGCTTTGAGGATTATCGTTAAAACAACCTAAAACATCCTTTATCGATATTGCTCTATCGACTTTCGTTGGCTCAACAGTTAGTGATATAAATATTAAAATTGTTTAGGATGGAAAGACCCTTACCTGCCCTAACCGATATTATCATGTCGGCATGCTGCTAGTGAGTCACATTTATCTGGGGTGGTAAGTTTTGTCTATTCTCCCCTGATCGATATTATTTTGTCGACACAACATTTAGTGAATTAACTATCACAATTTTCTGGGTGGTAGAAAAATCTTTACGCGCGCCAGTACACTGGTGTCCTCTGCTTATACTATCAGGGGGTGAATTTCTCTGAACATGCACATAAAAAAATCTATGTATACCATATTTTCATTTCATCATTTAAAGTATACATCATTTTCATGTGAGACTTGTATTTATTTATTAAAAAATCATGCAAATCTACTAAAATCTGAGGTCATATGATAATTTAAACGATGCTTCTTTACTCAAGTTCTAAAGGTCAAATATATGTCAAGTTATAATCTAACATATACATCTAGACATCTTTATTAGAATATAATTATCATATAGTAATCTAATATCTTCATAAACTAATATATTATGAAACTATGAAGATAACAACATTTAACATGCATATATCATGACTAATTATATGAATAATTTTATATGATTTAATTTCGTTGTGTAATTATTTAACATGCATATTTTCCTCTCTGAGAATATAAAGAATCTACTATAATCTGCATATCGCTAGAATATATCATAGATTAAGTTAAACATGCATAAAAACGATGAAAATTTGCAGAGAAGCTGCATGTATATATGGTGCTTTTTTAAATAAATTCGAGCATTTGAAGTGTGTTATTAATGAAAGGGCTGAACCAAGTTTTCCCACATGCATTTTTCTCTCTTCAGAATTTATTGTTTTTATTAGAAACTTGGATTGAAAGATTAACTACTCTTTACTTTAAGTTTTACCATCTTCCTCATGTTATTGTTATTGTTGTTATTTTTATTGATTATTTTCTTATTTTGTTAATATAACGCCCATAATTACTTCATATTGCCTGGTAAATTTTCTCGTGGTCATAGCGTCTCAGCAAAACAGACTTTTCTTGCCTTCTAATTGAAGAACCCAAAACATGGTTGAAGGGCTTTTGCTTTGGAAAGTAATAAACCACCTCTCATTTTCTAAAGTATCTGTTCACTATTATAAGATGATATGACTGTAAAAGCAAACTTAACTTCTTGCGTCACATTCTAACTCTTATTGAATAGCCGCCATGAATTGATTTCCTCTTAGTTTTAACTAGAACCTTGATCTCCATTTTAGTCAGCACTGATAGTCATTTTCTTTTTACTTCATATTCTTTGCAGTTATCCATCTATTTTTCTTCTAAAATTCATTTTTGAAACTAACTTCTAATGTAATTTGAGGAGAATAAGACTGACCTCAGTCACAGTTTCTGCACCAATAATCAACTTAGTAGCAATCGCCATACTAATCTTATTCTCCTCAAATTTTACCTTTCATCTATCTATTCTCCTCTATCTACTCCTTTTGTTAGCATTCGAAGACATAATAGCTTATAATCAAGCATTATAGGTTAGTTTTATTTTCCATTTATTTTCTTGCAAACAAATTATTTATTATTATTCTAATTGGTTTATTGTTGATTCTCCAAGGCTCTCCTTCCGAAATTCCCAAATTTAATGTAATAAATCTCATTTTAATTATAGATTTAACCAACCTGGCCTCTTTTGTCAATCACTTGTGGGTGACTTGTAGCTAACCTTTACTTGCTAGCTAGCGCAAATGCCTAACACTTACTGCTCAACACAGATAGGTGTTGCCCCAGTCATCCTTGTCCTCTTATCACTACAAGCGGGTTATGTCTTGGTGAACTCATATTTTATATTTTATAGTTTTGTAATAAATATATTTTATACGGCTGGCTGTTAACTTAGCATAACACCAAATTTTTTCGCTGAACTTGGAGCTGACAATGAAGGTTGTGAGTCTTCTCTTTTTTGGTTTTCTTGTCTCTTTCCCTTCTTCCTTTTCTTTGCTATGGTTTAAATAACAATTTAAAGAAAAAGGGCAAGGAACAATAGTTGGACATTTCTTATTGTCCATGAGTTTGAAGCTTCTGCAATGGTTATGATTATACTGCTTTTGCTGGAGTTAATGATTGTGGAGTATGGAACTATGAGAAGTGGAACAAAAAATATAGGGGAATTTACATTTACATATCTAACACCCAAACATTCTTATTTACATACATACCACTCAATTATTTAACATCACATAAAAAATAACATCATCACTACCTTTGTGAAAGTGCAATGCACGTTTTCATACAACTTACATGACACCAATGTGTTATAAGTGTAAATATCAAACTTTGGTTGTTAGATATGTAAATAGTATGCAACTCCCAAAAATATATTGAACTGTTTGGACTCTTTGGTAACAAACATACAAATATTTTGCTTCATTCCATTAGCTGCCTACCTTCTTGTGGGTATTTTTTGAACTAAGCCTGTTTAGCTCGTTAAACTTGTTCGATAATGCACCAACTAGGCGGTTAGTGGTATGAATTTCTTTTTAGTTGTCTACTTTGCTTTGTATTATTTGACAATTTCAAAATTATTGTATAGTTTTCCTTTTATTTTTTTTGTCTGATAGCACTTAAATGCTTTTTTTAATGTATGCAGAAGCTCATATTTCAAAAGCCACCTCCCAACGTACGAAAGATAGTTCTTGCAACAAACATGGCTGAAGCAAGTATTACGATTAATGATATTGTTTTTGTGGTTGACTGTGGTAAAGCAAAGGAGACCACATACGATGCCTTAAACAACACACCTTGCTTGCTGCCTGCCTGGATTTCTAAAGCTTCGGCGCGGCAAGTATTATATTTTTTGTCCAAATTTCATTTATCATTACTCATAAATTTTTTTTTGGTGCAGATTCAACTAGTTTTTTATGATTAGGTATTTTTCAACATTGTTCTCTCATTCATTTAGTTAATAGTGGATAGAATATTGTGATAATCCATTTT
>JXCR01053465.1:0-11696 GCA_002079205.1 Phalaenopsis hybrid cultivar
CGGCCGACAGCTTCTTACGGGCGACCCCCAAACGCAACTTCCCCCTTTTAAGCGCCGACATACGCATATCACCAATTTGTTAGTTGGCTCTCTTCTGAGAACTCGAGGCAGAAGCAGGACTAAACTAGGTCGTCCCTAGTTTTTTGTGCATGTTGGTGGCTTTTGGTTTTTTGATCTTATATGTATCTTTTTTTTTTGGATTTTGTGTGTATTGTATCATATGGGTTGAGTGTCTTCTTTTAGGCTCACTCATACAACCTATTTGTATATTTTCCTCTTTAATATATTTGCCTTATAGCTTTTTCAAATATATATATATATATAATCAGTGTTTTTTTAGAATAGTTTAATTGACCACAAGTCTAAAAAGATTTATAATCAATTAAAATTACTAATTAAAAATAGAATAAAAATATTAAACTCTATTTAAATGAATATTTTATTATAAATAACAAGATTTAAATCTCTCAATACCCTTAACATTCTACGGCTGTGTGATTAGAGTTGTCAAAATAGCTTATTGTTCATGAATAACTCGTGTTCGGCTCGATAAGCAAAACATAAAAAAAAATTTTGAGCTCCATATATAAATGAGTCGAATAGGAACAATGATATTTTTTAACAAGTCGAGTCTAGACTCGCTCAAGCTCGGCTCGATTACACCCGTAACGATTGAATGCATGATTAGGGTTGTCAAAATGATTTTTGTTCATGAACAACTCGTGTTTGACTCGCTAAGCAAACGAGTCAAACATGAGCAATTTTTTTGTATTTGAAATATGTTTGGTCATGTCATGATGCACAGGGTTCTTGGTAATATTGATAGTTGCTTGACCGTCACAAAATATTTATAAAAGCCTATCATAGGTACACCTAACTCCACCAATTTTCATCCATATTTTTAAGGCAAGTGTCTTATACTCTAATTATATACTGCTTCTGGAGACAGCTTCTTACTTCTCCATGTGACTATATTTTCCCATACATAGGAGCAATAACCTATGGCTAACCTTATGTCAGTGAATTCTCTAGCCGAACTTGCATTAATGTAGATTTCTAATTTTATGATTTTGGTTCTTTCAAACAATAATCCATAGCCAAAAATCTTCTTAGGAAATCTCATGATTCTGCATACCATCTCTAAATGCTCTTTGTTTATGTTATTCATATGTTAGCTCACAATACTAATAGAGTATGCAATATCTGACCTATTATATGTCAGATAGATGAGTTTTATTACCAATATTTGACATGTTACCTTATCCACAAATATACTTTCTTCTCCTCAATTAAACTCCAGTTAAGATCCATTGGAGTATCGCCAGATTTGCATTCAATCATCAATATTTCCTCTAGCAAATATGGGACGTATTTCCTCTGTAATATAATAATAATATTTTTGGACCTTGCAACCTTAATACATAAGAAATATCTCATTGTTCTTATTCCTTGATTTCAAACTCAATGGCAGTCAATTCTTTGATTTTAAGAATTTCTTTTTCATCGTCACCAGTAAGTATCATAAGTACACTTTAATTCCTTAATTTCTCTTTCATGAGCAATATTGAATGTTGCTTGACTATCACAAAATATTTATATAGGCCTATCATAGGTATTCCTTATTTCCTTCTCCAATTTTTGAATCCATATTCCTAAGGCAGGTGTCCTACACTCTGATTTATACTGCTTCTGGAGACAACTTTTTACTTCTCCATGTGACTATATTTTCCCATATATAGGAGCAATAACCTGTGGTTGACCTTTTGTCAGTGAGTTCTCCAGCCTAATTTGCATTAATGTAGACTTCTAAATTTATGTTTCTGGTTCTTTCAAACAATAATCCATAACTAGAAATTTTCTTAAGAAATCTCAGAATCCTATGCACCATCTCTAAATGCTCTTTGTTTGAGTTATTCATATGTTAGCTCACAATATTAACAGAGTATGCAATATATGACATACAATATGACAGATAGATGAGTTTTCCTACAAATTTTTGGCATCTTACCTTATGCACGGATATACTTTCTTCTCCCCAATTAGTCTTCAAATTAGAATTCATTGGAGTATCGACAGATTTACATCCAATCATCAATATTTCCTTTAACAAACCTGAGATGCATTTCCTCTGTGATATAACAATACTTTTTTGGACCTTCCTACCTTAATGCTTAGGAAATACTCATTGTTCTTATTCCTTGATTTCAAATTCAATGGCAATCAATTCTTTGATTGTATGAATTTCCCTTTCATCATCACCAGTAAGTATTTGTACAACCATCTTACCTCCCTTAGGGTGTTTGCAACAATTTTAACTCCCTAAATGTTTTTTTATGAATAACATATGATCAGCTTAAAATTGAGAATATATATTAAATCTCATAGTTTTAGCAAGCCTTTCAAATCAGACCCTTGGTGATTGCTTAAGATCATAGAGTGACTTCTTGAGTTTGCATAGTAGGTGTATGTTGGAATCATTCTCATTCTTGGTAGCATCTCTATGTACACTACTTCAATATCCTCATTCAGAAAGACATTTTTTTTATGTCAATTGATACAGTTCACATTTCTTGTTAACAAATATAGAGAAGAGAACTTCATTTCTTTGAATTCCTTAAAATAATTGTTTCTATTTGAGCCACTGTAATTTGACTTTCCCGTGTCCAATTTTGGAAACCTAAACTTTGAAATCTTGAAGACAAAACCATTAATCTTAATCGAGAGTGTTCTTAAGTGACCCCGGTCATTTAAGATGTAATTAACTATAGGAGTTTGTTGTTATTAGGAACTTAAAACACAGATAAAATAAACTCTATCTAATCTTAATATTAGGTAGGGAAATTTGTCGGTCATACATAAAAGATTTCACAGGCTAAACGGATATCATAGAATTCTTTGGTTTGGATGGTTGAGCCTACTACAAGTGATAGCTTATTCTTCAGGATAGTGTATTACTTGTGGTATCGCGTTCAGCCGTCCAAACTTATCCAATATGTGAGACCCGTTTGGTCTCATTGATTTTAAAATTAAAAAATATTATTTTTTTTTCAAAATCAAAATTACATTTATATCTATATATACTTAAAATCAAATTTAAATCCATCCATTTTTCGAAAATTTCAGCCGACAGTCAGATGTAAGAAAAGAAGGATTATTAGATTTTTTCGAAGTGAATCTGATGCAAGTAAGATTGTATCAAATCGCATAAAAAACCTCGATTGCAATTTTCATTTTTTCTACAAATTAGACTTGATTTTTACACTAAATGTAGATAAGTTTCAACCATTCAAGGGAAGTACTTTGAAGAAGTTACGACTCTAGCTTCATAAGCAGCTGTGTCAATACCATTGCAACCCCTAAAAAACTTTATGTTTCTTAAAATGCTATTGATTAAGCATAAATTTTGTTTTTATCAACATTCTGATCAACTAGTACCAACTTAAAACAAGCATAAGAAGAGCCAACTTAAAATAAGCATAAGAGAGATGGAGCTCGATGCAAATGGGAGAAAAAATAGGGTCATAAATGGATTAAAGGTTGAATGGTGAGAATGATCTTTACACTAATCAGAATAATGGGATGCAATTAAAAGTACCACAGGGTCTAAATTAACAAAAAAAAACTACCAAACTAACATGCAAACAAAATTTTGTTTGTAATATTGCTTAAATTGTAACACGACAAGTTAATGTCAAATAGCTGCACAACTGGATCCATTCAAATGGTAAGGAAAAGCAAACTAAAGGCACGCTCAAACTGGTCTAATAGGTAAAGAGAGAGACGTTACCATGAATAAATGATAACATGAAAAGTAAATCACAATAGCTTATGTTCATCAAAAAGTTGTAACCTCACTAATCTTCAATGAAGTGGCAGCATCAACTGTAGACATGTCAATGTAGCCTTTTCCTCCACAAATTTGCTCAAGGACTCCATCTTTTTCAAATACAACCTGAACCGGTTTCGAGAGTGTCAGAACTGAAATATCACGGTTTAATAAAAATGTAACTTAAAGTTATGCACACCGAGAGAGCGGCATATGGATCAGCCAGCATAGCAATGGTATACTTTGACTTGCTAACAACAGCTGCTGGAGTTTCTCCTATAGAGGCCCCATGTTCAACAAGACCTTGACACTAAACATGATGTACAAAATCAACAGCCAAAACAATTAAATTAGTAAATTGCAATTCGATGATGAATTTGTTATCAACATCAAATGTTTGATGAAACAACCTCGACAAATTGTTTAACATGCAAATTATGAGGCAAAGTGTAAAATATTCATGCTTCTTCTTTTAGTTTCTTTAAGATGCATGCAAAAAAAATAGAGCCCGCACTTAAATAATAAAGGAAACAAACTAGAACAAAAAAGTTTTATTAATCTTTTATGTAAATAAAAGAACCAAGGGAATTCAAAGATTGATTGTGCAGAAAACCATGAAACTACAAAAATGAAAGGCACAAAAGACAAGATCATCCTTGTTGGGTTCATAAAAAACCTATTATCTTAGAAAAAGTTTGAAAGGGAAGCACGTATCTCAGCAGATCTATAGGAGCTCAAATCACTCAAAATAAATCTTGAATGGCTTTCTACCAGCCAGACTAATCCTTTACTAGCAAAGGTGGGCCTTAGAATTGAATAAATTAGTATAGACTGAGTCTTCTGAGTGATACCACAATAAGGCACAGCTCCTAGGACAGGAACTATTGTGTTCCGGTGAACAAATTGACCCAAGCAAAACTAAAGAATGGTGGTGAGCATACCGTCAACTACCACATATAAGAAAAAGAAAAACTTTCCCGTATTACTGTGGCCTTTCGAGACGCATCACGCATTGTTCACATATAAGAAAGATCACCATATTTTCATTTTTAAGTGATGGGTCGAAACTGTTTAATAAAGAACACCTGAAAATATATGGTGAAAATTCAGAAAAGAGAGCAGCATTTCCTCATCAACATTGTTTGAATATTCCTCACTTTATTTCTTCAATGATTGAGCTGTGTCTGATAGGACTCAAAGCCACCTTCATCAAAATCACTCGAGTTTCTTGAGAAGAACTCCCAAGTATATCTAGCATAGAATCAGAAAATTTTACCTTTTGTATTTTGTGAATACTTAGAAGCGAAGTAGACACAAAAGCAACCATATTTTTTGTAAAAACATCAACAACCTTTGGTTGTTCATTAATTTTCCTTCAATAAGCCTATACATAATCCATTAACATAATCCTATTCATGAAATTTGATTTGGGAATTCAAAATCCATGCTCCCAGGTGGATCAATGAATACTCATCTTATGAAACTCCCAGTTTGAAGATTAAATTCAGCCTAAGATCTCCGGTGTATAACCAGGAATCCCCGCTCCCGTAAAATCCTTCCCTTCTAGACTCGTACAGTGGCAAAAAGTCAGGGGAGGGGGGAGGGGGAGGAGACTGAATTGGCCTAAGTTTTCCTATGTAGATCAAAATGCTAACTCCTACTGTACTATAAAATCCCCTCTTTGTAACCTCTAAAATTTTTTTCTTAGAGAACCTCTGCAACTCGGATTAAGGAATAACCACTATCATTAAGCTAGACATTTGCCACTGGCCGTAATGTTAATCCCCATCTCTAACTATTCTCCAAAAATACTTCAGTACCTAACACCTCAATGATATTCTGCAATCCCATCCTCCATTGTCATATTCAATCCTAACACTTAATATATCCTTACTTTAGAGTGCATCCTAAGCCAATATAAACAAAACTATGATCGTTTAAATAATTTCTACTCCTAGTACGAGATTTTAAATTTAAGTATTTTATATTCATGTGATTCTTCAAGAATTTCAAGATAAATACCACCAATGTAGTCTAAGTTGAACTACATTGCTTAGAAATTGACTTGAGCATTGTAGGTTTCCCCATATACAAATGCTTATAAAAAGTAGTTAGCATCCTTTTTTGGAGTTGAAGGTGTGCAAAAATCATCCAAAGTTTTAGACATTAAAATAGTACAAGTCTTTCATAGCAAAAGAAAGTTGTCACACAACAGTTATGTGTCATGTGCAGGAAACATTTTGAGACATTTTGATTTACATATTGAACTTGTCGGAATTCTGAATTATGTGGAATAAAGTGAATTTTTTTTATTGATATGAAAAGAGGCATAAATAACCCTTACATGAATCTTAAAATAGGAAAGAAAATAAAAAAAATTAACAGTAAAAGAAAGAAATAACATCTAATATCTCCAACAAATCAATTCATATTAAGTATTTAGAAATGAATGAAACAACATAAAATAGGAAAACCTTGAATAGGAAAAGAAATAACTCATAATCTAAGGAAAGAAATATAAAATAGGAAAAAAAATAACTCCTAATCTAAGAAAATNTCGTACAGTGGCAAAAAGTCAGGGGAGGGGGGAGGGGGAGGAGACTGAATTGGCCTAAGTTTTCCTATGTAGATCAAAATGCTAACTCCTACTGTACTATAAAATCCCCTCTTTGTAACCTCTAAAATTTTTTTCTTAGAGAACCTCTGCAACTCGGATTAAGGAATAACCACTATCATTAAGCTAGACATTTGCCACTGGCCGTAATGTTAATCCCCATCTCTAACTATTCTCCAAAAATACTTCAGTACCTAACACCTCAATGATATTCTGCAATCCCATCCTCCATTGTCATATTCAATCCTAACACTTAATATATCCTTACTTTAGAGTGCATCCTAAGCCAATATAAACAAAACTATGATCGTTTAAATAATTTCTACTCCTAGTACGAGATTTTAAATTTAAGTATTTTATATTCATGTGATTCTTCAAGAATTTCAAGATAAATACCACCAATGTAGTCTAAGTTGAACTACATTGCTTAGAAATTGACTTGAGCATTGTAGGTTTCCCCATATACAAATGCTTATAAAAAGTAGTTAGCATCCTTTTTTGGAGTTGAAGGTGTGCAAAAATCATCCAAAGTTTTAGACATTAAAATAGTACAAGTCTTTCATAGCAAAAGAAAGTTGTCACACAACAGTTATGTGTCATGTGCAGGAAACATTTTGAGACATTTTGATTTACATATTGAACTTGTCGGAATTCTGAATTATGTGGAATAAAGTGAATTTTTTTTATTGATATGAAAAGAGGCATAAATAACCCTTACATGAATCTTAAAATAGGAAAGAAAATAAAAAAAATTAACAGTAAAAGAAAGAAATAACATCTAATATCTCCAACAAATCAATTCATATTAAGTATTTAGAAATGAATGAAACAACATAAAATAGGAAAACCTTGAATAGGAAAAGAAATAACTCATAATCTAAGGAAAGAAATATAAAATAGGAAAAAAAATAACTCCTAATCTAAGAAAATAATTTATTCCTCATAACTTTTCGCAGGAATAAATTATTTCCTAATACAACTTCTTACACTCCCCCTCAAATTGAAACATGAAAGAAAATCATGTTCAACTTGGATTTGAAACATCAAACAATGGGAGAGCAAAATTTTGTGAAGTAAAATTTGAAGTCTTCATTGTATACTTCGGTTGCATTTACTGTAGTTCCTACAGTGTCTGTAGGTAGGGGGAAGACTCCTCTAGGAAATGTTGCACGGTAGTTTGTATATAAGTAAATAATTTGCAGAAAAAGCTGACTTCTAGATAACCGCGGTTGTTTTTTACTACAGTTCTTACAGTGTATGTAGGTAGATGGAAAGCTCTTACAGGTGCTGCAAAGGACTTTGCAGGGAAGTAAACTGTGATTGTCTTTGACTACAGTTCTTGCAGTGTCTATAGGTAGGTGGAAGTCTCCTATAGATAATATTGCAAGAGAGTTTGCAAGGAAGTAAACAATTGTGATTGTCTTTGTTTACAGTTCCTGCAATGTCTGTAGGTAGGCGGAAGACTCCTACAGATAATGTTGCAGAGGAATTATAAAAAAATATCACAATCATAAATATATATCGTTCAATAATGAAATGTCACAATCATATACATATATCGTTCAACAATGAAATAAATAGTCAAATCGTTTATCAAAATTTAAAAGGATTTAGAGTCCATCATATTAAATAATTTTCATCATTTATCCCATAGAAGATTTACTGAAATCTAAAGCGGTGTTTAGTAGAATGTTAGATTTCCTTTAGCTAGGATTTATCTGTTAAGAATTATAATAGAAAATAATTTATCATATAAAAATTTATGAGGAATAAATTATTTCCTTAATATAAGGAGATATTTTCTTTCCTATTTTATATTTATTTCCTTTGATTAGGAATTATTTGTTTTCATATTTTATGTTATTTCTTATATGTCCTAATAATTAATATTAATTAGTTATTAGAGATATCAGCTGATATATCTTTCCTTTCATATCATTTCATTTTTATTATTTTTTTTCTATTATAGGATTCTTGTAAGGGTTATTTATAACACCGTTCATATCAATAAAATAATGAAGTATTTTGCATTATTCTAAATTTTAACATGGTATCAGAGTAAGGTTTTGTACCCTAACCACCGGTACTCCTTTGAGAATTGTTGGACTCCCTTTTTTTCATCCTCTGTACAGGAAGGAAGGGACACTCATCTTGATATTTGAAACAATGATTTTTCTTCTTCTCCAAATCCCTAATTATGTGTTGCCTCATTAGGTTACAGAAGGCATGGAAAGAATCACAAAGATACGTTCCCGTGAGCTCGATCTCAATGTTGCCTCGGAGTTCGAACCAGAGGCACTATCCCTATCGCCGTGTCCGGGTCTGCGCATTGGCGTTAATCTCAGCAGCATGGTCATCAAGCCTCTTGCCAGCAATAGCGGAGGGAGCGATTTTGACATTGGATATGACATTGATGATCGTCATTGTGGTTCCCCGTCACATTAGCGCCGACTTAATTCTCCGCAAGATGTTCATCCCCATGATTCCCCGTCGGCTAGACGACACCGTGGGGGCTACTCGCCGCTGCATCGCCGGAGGTCTCCTGACGGACTCCGCCACCGTGAGCCCCAACCTGGTCTACAGCAGTGTGGTTCTGTGATTGGTCTTTGACGGCACAGGTCCCCTCTGGCATTTCATCTACGGTCTCAAAGATTTCAGAATGATCCAGGGCACATACAACGTCCAGGTTCTATTTCACCACCGCGCCGGCCAAGGGTGGATGATGGTTATTTTGAACCAGATTTTAGGCACCCTTGTGGACCACTTTCAGATCGTGGAATGCAAGGGAGAGGAGGTGGCGAGTTTCGCGACTTCTCACCCCTACCTACGGAAGGGGTTGCAGACCATACACAAGAGGGATCAATTCAATCACACATATAATGTCCTCATATGTAGGAGAGTTTGTCCACATAAATGATCCAAATTTGTCACCAAGGGAAGGTGATTGGATATGCCACAATCCGTCGTGCGGAAATCTAAATTTTGCACGAGAAACTTACTGTAACAATCGCCACAAATATCAATATGATGAACCATATAGATCGAGTCGCAGCCCTCACAAGAGCTATGTTAGCTCCCCTTCGCACGGTAGCTTTTCACCCAAGTTATCGATTGCACCCATTAATCGTGTTCCACGAAGAGATTTCAAAGGATACAGATCTGGTCATAGAAATGGTAGCTTCAGTTTTGAAGAGTATCGGCTCTCGTCTCTGTTCTCAACGTCTCCTACTCCATCTTCGCCTACCAATGCGGCTAATGCCTTGCAGGCTAGATTGCAATCAGAGACTCTTCCAGTCAGCATACCGCAGTTGATGATGGGGAGGAACCATTTGCATCGCACTCCTAAATTTTTAGATTCGACTAGAAGCTTGTTGCTACCACCATTGCCTAGAAATGCACGAGCTGATGTTTTGAAGGATTCTCCATCTCTGAGGTCTTTCAAAAAGTCGGGGGATCTTACTTCACTTCTGTACACGGCTCCCAAGAAATCATGATAGCAAAGATGCTTTGGAGTTTGGTCATACATCACCACAAACCATCAAAAAACTTTGTGTTGTATCCTCCTATGCCGGCACCAACGATGGAGCTCCAGCCAGGGCAACACAAGCGATGTCGCCACCCGCTCATCATCATCTCATTGGAGATATCACTGTCGTGGATCGAATAATGCCGACAAAATCCATTGTCAGCCCTTCCTCCTGCAGTATTTTTTTCTTCCCAGCCCAAGTGTCAGTGAGAGCTGCGTTCTAACCGTTCATTTCTCCTGCAATATTTTTTTTTCTTCTCAGGTCAAAGCATCAGGAGGAGCTCTGTTTCCAGCCGCCCTTTCTTTTGTTGTTTTCTCTGTCAGCAGAATTTACTGGGTGTGATTTACATATTTTTTTTCTGCAGCTAACGACAACCGCAGTCAACTAAAAGTCAGTTTTCCTGTAAGTTGACTATTTCTCTGCAAAACTCAAAATTAAACCAAACTTGTATCCAGCAAATTCAGCCAAGTCTGAATCTCTCTTCTACGCCGAAACATATGACAAACAAAACTTAAAATTCAGTCAAAGTCTGAATCCAGCAAATTCAACCAAGTCTGAATCTCTCTTTTACGCTGAAACATATGACTGATAAAATTCAAAATTCAGTCAAGCCTGAATCTAGCAAATTCGATGATTCAAACGACTAATTTTTCTTCACTACTCAGCAAGTTATGAATTATTAACATACATTCCAAACTTGAGGGGGAGTGTTAAGAATTATAATAGGAAATAATTTATTCCTATAAGAAGTAATGAGGAATAAATTATTTACTTAATATAATGAGATTATTCCTTTCCTATTTTATATGTATTTCCTTGGATTAGGAATTATTTTTTTCTTATTTTATGTTATTTCATATATCTCCTATAATTAATATGAATTAATTATTGGAGATATCAGGTGATATATCTTTCCTTTCATATCATTTCTTTTTTATTATTTTTTCTATTACAGGATTCTTATAAGGGTTATTTATACATTCATTCATATCAATGAAATAATAAAGTATCCCGCATTATTCTAAATTTCAGCATTATCAAATCTGATAAATCCAGATTTATCAGATCTAGTTACTGACGAGAAGAGAGCGAGAGCGAAGGCGTAATAAATCAGGCTCACAATCAGATTTACGAAATCTGGATTTATGTCTCAAAAGCAACCGAATGCGAGGTGAATAGAAAATTGAAATTAAGGGAGTGTTGGAATTAATTTTTTATTTTGTTTGGGTGTTTGTCTGGATTTATGCTAAATCCTTGATTAAATCCTGTACATAATACACTACCAAACGCCACCTTACGGTATTTACTAACTCCTACTTAAGTTAAATCCTTACAGCTGTAAATCTTCCACCAAGATTTAGACGATCTAAGATAGCATTTTTGAATCAATTAACACCAAAACCCCTGTGCAAGATTGATAACCAAAGTAAAATACATTAAACAAAATTAACCTACAGAAACGTGAAATTCAGAACACTAGTCAGCCAGTACCGAGATAGATGACCTCAAACGAAACCATAAACCAGCAGATGGATAACCTTAATAACAGCTTCAAATAAATAATGAACATTCAATTTCCCAATCCGATTAGAATTTATGTTATGGGATGAGAGACAGAAAGAGTGAGGGGCACCTTGGAGAGAGTTCGGTTCCAGAGCGTAACACGGAATCCGCTTCGAAGGAGGTTGAGGGCCATTGCCTTGCCCATGATTCCCAGACCTAAGAATCC
>JXCR01053486.1:40406-103602 GCA_002079205.1 Phalaenopsis hybrid cultivar
GGGGGGGGGGGGTAATTAGATATTCTCTTGATGTTCTACTTAAGAATTATGTGAGTGGATGCCCCTAAGGGCGAGTTGAATTATTAAGGACTTTGTAGTGCTCTAAAGTCAGGCTTGCAGTGCTTTAAAGGTATTCATGATTGATTAAGTTTCATTTTTTAACCTCATTAAGCAAATTCAGATCAGGCCTAATTCATTACCAAGCCCTTCAGTTTTCTTTTATGGATAAACTTATAGTAAAGAAAAATGTCAGATTAAATGGATTTAACTCTTATTGAAAGATTGTGCTTATCATCTAATCACCAATTAGGGGCTTCAAATGAGTAAGTTATCATCTTCCTAGCTCAAGCCCATTACCTTAGGATCATCCAATTAGATCAACTTCCAACTCACAGTAATTTCGGAAAATTACCATTTTACCCTTATCGTAGAAAAGTGATGAGTTTGTTTCTACCTGTTAAACCCTTATATTTCAAACATCTGAGAAAGTTTACCATGCTCAATATTACCTATTTACTCTTTGACTTAACCTAAATTTTAATTGAAGCTTCAAATTCCATTACCATTTTGCCCTTAAGGCTCTCCACTTCATAATTCCTAAAATTTAACTCAAATGAATATGGAACCTTCTTGATACCCCACTAATGAGCCAATTAAAATATCAGAGGAGGACTTATATTTTTTTCATTTTTATTTACCTTTTTAATAATTATTTTAGCTAAAAAATCTTGATGTTCAATGTTAATTCATTTAATTGACTAGAACAAATCCTCTATCCTTACGAAAATTATTGGAGGTTCATTTAGATTAGAGGACTCTAGGAACAATTTTCAAATTTTTTTTGTTTTATTCTAATTATTATAATTATTTACTCATTTTGGTGGTTAATTAAATAGAAAATAGTTTAATCCTAAAAATTACTTTTTATAATTTTCTATAGTTCCTCTGAGTTCAGAGAACTCAGGGAAACAAATTTTGCATTTTTGTGATTTTTATTTTATTAATTGTAATTATTTTAATGCAAAATTAAGGAAAACACATTTAATGCATTAAAAAATCCATAACTATATTAAGAAAATTAAGAAAAAAAAATTTAAGTGGTCCCAAGTGATCAGGGAATAATTTGTGACATTTTGGTGCATTTTTGTATTTTCATGATTTTTATCATTTTTTAATTAGTTAAAATTTAGGAAAAATGGAGGGAAATGAACTTTTATCCAAAACATGATTTTATTTTTCTTAGGTGCCCCTGGTCACAAGGATCACTCCAACCACTTTTCATAATTTTTTTAATTATATTTCATTTATAATAATTGTTTTAATGCAAAAATATCACTTAGAAAAATATACTTTGATATTAAAGACAATTCAAATGGGTCTTAAATTTTTGAAAGGGCTTAATATACTCATTATCTCCAATGTGGACCAATTTTTGTGATTTTTTGAATTATCTTTTATTTTATTAATTATTTTTGAGTTTTAATGATTTAAATATATGAAATTTTACCTTAATTATTTGAACTCCATTTATATTTTTCCTAAGGTCCTCTTACCACACTGAACCTACCACAGTTAGTCTTGTATTTTTTTATTTATATTTTAATTTTTATGAATTATTTAATTGAAATGAAGGTACGTAACATGAAAAATTAGGGCTTTCAATTTTAGGGGTGTCCTCTGACTCTGGAAAAAATCAAAGAACACTTCTAAGCACATGAAGACCAAACCCTCCAAATTTCATGTCATAGTGATTAATATTTAATTATTTATGTTAAAAATAAGTTTTGGAGTATTTAACTAATCAAAAATAAAATACATGGAAAAAATTTTAATTTTTAGTTCATAATATTCTCCTCTGTTCACTAAGCACAGAGGTATTTTTATTTTATTTTTATAATTTTTCTAAACCAAGTTATGATTTTTTTAAGGTTTCTGAATTATTTTAAATCAAAAAAGCCCTAATTTTCTACTTATCCAGGTGGCGCCGCGTCATCCTTGCCTGCTACAAACCCCCGCATGTCGCCTTCCTATTTGATGTCGCCATCTGCGTCAGCTGTCATGCATCGCGTGCTTTATGCACTGCTCTCCCATCTTACTTTATCTCGATCGTCCTTCTAATACACGTGAAAACATACAACATCCGTTCATCTTCCCCATCAGACTCAACTGAGAGTCGTCCACACTAAAACCTCAAGATTTTGCTCGATACTTAACCAAATTAAGTGTGGTTTTTTCCTAAACCTTCATCTAGGCCAGAAAAACCTATTTATATGGTCATATACCTGTAAAATACTAATGTACTTTAGAATTGATGAAACTGAGCCAAAATTTAAAGATTTTGAGTTATACCTTTGCTCAAGAGGTGAGGCCTCAATTGGGTTTATTCTTGAGCTTTGTCTTGGTCCCATGAACATCCTCAAAGCATTGAATCAATCTGTGGTTGGGTCTGCGTAGTAGTTCAATCAGAGGGTGGTGCGTCTTTGGTCAAAGTTTGGTGCAGAGAGCTCGGAAGAGGGGGATTTTGATTGGGGAAGTAGTTTTTATGTTTGGTGAAGCTTTTGGGCTAACTACTTTGGGATTTGGTGTAGTTTGTGGAGATGAACTAAAAATGCCCTAATTTTTTAGCTCAAAATCAAGGTTGGGCAGTGGGGATGATGGCCTCAAAATGGTTGGAGTGTGCTCAGGGAGGTTTGGAGAAGCTCTGAAGATATTTTGACAGAGTTTCCCCAAGGGTTTTGATTCTCTCCATGCTTGCCCGTAAGGGGGATATTTATAGCTGAGACGAATGGGGAGGCCTCAGGCTCTTATTGGTTGGTGCCAATGAGCTGAGGTAGAGTGCTAAGCAGCACCATTGACCAATGAAGGCTAGCCACATAGGATGAGTGTATTTTAGGGTTCAAGTAATGGTGGCTCTCCTTGGGGTTGGGTTTTTTGGACAGGCCAGGGGGTGGCTAGCTAATTCAGAGAACTAAGAGGAAGTTTAATGGTGAGTAGTTTGGTGTTAGGCAAGCTAGGTGCATGGATTAGAGAGTTATCCAATTTTGGAAAAGGGGATGCGTAATTTCAGGGAACCTTGGTCCATGGATCTTGATTTGGTCCTTCAGTGATTTGATCAATATCTCCAAAATGTTAAAACAGGCTGGGGTGAGTGGATTTGGGATTAATCCAAGAGGGTTTGACATAAATTTGGAATTAGGCTTAAAGTTAGGGCTTGGGTTTGACTTGGACTTGGGCTTGGATCCAAGCCAATTGATTGCTCAAATTGGTCTTGGATAATGTCATGAGAAATTTAGAATGCAAATTTGGAGAAATTAAAATGATTACATGGCTTGATTTGGAGTCGAGTCAATTTTGGGGCATTTGATTTAGGCTTGGGATTTGAGTTTTAAATTGGGTTTAAATGGGCTTGAATTTGGTTCAAATGTGATTTAGATATGATGAAAATTATTTTAGAGTTGGAACTGAGAGGATTTGAAGTGAATTTGGTGGAAATTGAGAGTGATTTAAGGATTTTAGGCATTTAGTGGTAATTTAGAAATTTCAGCCAATTTTCATGGATTTAAGTACAGTTGGGATCATTGGGTGGTTAGGATTGATTTGGGAGAGGTTTGGATTGATTTTGGAGATTTAGACAAAATTTGGGACATGGGGGCATTTTGGATTTTAAGCAATTTGAATGTTTGGAATGGTTCAATATGATTTTTGGGTGAGAATTAGCAATTTGGTCAATTTTTGGAAAATTAGGGTTATAGGGGCATTTTGGTAATTTTTTAAAAGTTTAGGGGTAGTAGGCCAAAGATGGGTGTTTAGGTGGAATTGGAGGTTATTGGATATGTTAACCATGAGATTACCCTTTTTTGGGCCATGAGACCAAGGGGAAGCTCATTTTGGATCCTATATGTGTTGGTCCATACCACCTTAGCCAAATGCCAAGAGCTTGGGGACCAACCACAGGAGTTTCCAAAAGAGTAAGGAAAGTTCAAATGTGACTGATTTTAGGGTTTTGGGGAATGTATGTGAGGGTTTGAATATTTTTGTGTGTGTAGGTTTGATCAAGACCAAAATCAAGCCACCTAGGGCTAACCGTAAGGCCTGACAATCCTATGAGGACTCCTCTTAAGCTCCCCCATCTGGTTCCATCCCACTATGTAGTAGAGAGCAAATTCATGCATGTAAAACTCCAAGAAGAGTAAGGAAATGTTTTGGATTTTCAAATGGGTAGTCCTTCACTAGTCCTCTAGGATAGTAAACAGGAATGTCCTATGGCTAAATCATAGACCTTAACGAAAGTGAGGTGAACACCCCAACAACAATGCTAGACTAAGGATATCTCCTTTCTCACTTAAGAATAGCCAAGACGTGGCTAACCTTTTTAACACTAGTGTCAATCACCACTTGGGTCAACTTAGCCCAAATATTTCTATCCAAATACTCCCCTCCATCCAAAACTATCAAACTTAAGATTGCCATGACTTCCTTCATCTAGTTAGATGGAGAGTAAATTCACATAGCTTATTAGAGGTTTAAAAATTTTTTTAGGAAGTTCTTACATCAATACCTATCTGACTTTTATTATGACATGGTGGGATGCTTAAGGTCAATCATAGACATTGTAGCTATGGGATCCCTTATGTTAAATCCTTTTATAAAGCCTATGAATTGATAAATCAAATGAGCACCAATAATGTACAATGGCCTTCTATGATAGTCAAACCTAAGAAAGTTAAACAATAATTTGACAATTCTAGCTTATAGCTTGTTGTCATCTTTAGAAAGTTAAACAACTTTAGGATAAATTTAATGCCAAGATCCCTACCTACTAATTAGATAGCCTATAGATTAGTAGGGTATCGTAGCACTACCTATTTGGAGACCTTGAATTTTAAAGTAAAGTGGTTTGAAAATCCATATTTCAATTCCTACAACTCTGGCTGAAAAAAATCACTCAAATTTTAACTAGAGAAAGAACAACCCATTCATCAGAAACAGTAGTAGGGAAACACCTAATCTAACCCAATAGAAAATTGGAATGCCATAAGCAGTAGTATTCCAAGATAAAACAACCCACCAAAATTCACTTCCATTCCTAATTTAAGAAGAGTAAATTGTCTTCAGAGAAGCTAGTGTTACATACCTCGAACTATCTATTAATTCAAGTTGCAGCCATAAGGAACATAAAAAATCAATTTGGGTAGTTAATTAATTCTATGAGTAATAGACCCCAAGGATGTTCCCCAATAAGAAGAAATTTAATCTTAAAGAAGAGGGAAAGGGACAAGTGAGATCTAAAAGTGGGAAAGACTTGGAAGATATTAGTAGGAGGAAGAGCAGTCTTAGAGATTTAGATCTAGAGATTGAGAAATCTAGTAAGGACGTAACGAATGACTTAAAAATATTTTAACCACCCCTTCCCCACCCTTAAGAGAGAACAACACTACTTTTTTCTAAGAAGCTGCAGAAACAAAAGTTTGATCAATAGTTCTCTAGATTTCTAGAGGTTTTAAGCTCACCATCGATATTATAATAGATGTCAAGTTATGTAAAGTTTAAGAAGGATGTCTTAAATAAGAAGGGACCCAAGTAGTTTTTAAGAATGTTGCTTGGATGGAGAAGTTTTGTGTTATCGAGCAGAAGAAGCTACCATAAAAGCTTAAGGACCCAGATAGCTTTATCATTTCTTATTTCATTTGAGACATATCTTTTTGAAAAGTTTTGTTTCAATTAGAAGTTAGCATCAATTTTCTATCTATTTCCATCTTCAAAAGAGTAAAACTAAGAGAAGTTTAACTGTGTGATAGAGGATATTCTGGTTAAGGTTGAAAGGTATATCGTTTTTACTAATTTTATTATCTCATATATAAAAAATGGATAAGAAGATTCCCATAATTTTGGATGGCCTTTTCTAGCCATTAAAAGGGTAATGACTGATGTGTAGAAAGGGAAACTTACCATGAGGGTAAATGATGCAGAGGTAACTTTTAATGATTTAAAATTAATGAAGTTTCCCCAAGACTCTACTAATGATTGATTTCATAGGAATATGTGGTTGAAGAGGTTGATAGCTAATTTTCTAAATATGTGGTGTTGGACCTAATAAAACAAGCAGTGGTTGAGGAGTGAGTGAGACTTCTAAGGAATAAAATGCTTTACTACTATAAGGAAATCCTAGAGTTCTTAGGAATAGGTTTAAGATCTTCTACACCTTGACCAATGTCAAGTCTTTAATGTTGTCCATAGAAGAAACCTTGGAGTTGGAATTCAAAAATCTCCCTAAGCCCTCAAGTATCATTTCCTAAGAGAGTCCTCTGCTTTGCCTTTCATCATTTCTATAGATTTGAGTAAACAAAAAGAAGCAAAGCTGATGAGAGTGTTAAGGACATTTAAAAAATCCTTTGGATGGACCTTTGGTAAAATAAAAGGAATAATTCCTTCCGTGTGCTTGAACAGAATTTTGATGGAAGAAGAACATTCACCCAAAGGAGTGGTTAAGAAGGAGATTTTTATGTGGTTATAAGCTAACATAATCAACACCATCTCAGTTAATACTTGGGTCTACCTAATTCATTGTTTACCCAAGAAAAGGGGAGTGATGGTAGTAGAAAATGGGAAGAAAAAACTAATACCCAGTAGAATTATCACTTGGTAGAGAATCTATATTGTCTATAAGAAGTTGAGCACAATTGTCAAGAAGTACCATTTTCTAATGTATTTAGTCGATCAGATGTTGAATAGTTTGAGAGGGGCCCCATTCTTCTGCTTCTTAGATTGATATTGAAGATACACCAAGTTTCTATAACATCAAAGGACCCAGACAAAACTACTTTCACTAGTCCCTATGAAACTGTTGCCTTTAGAAGAATGTCATTCAATCTTTACAATGCCCCAACCACTTTCCAAAATTATATGATTTCCATTTTTTATGACCTGATTAAGATTGGGATTGAGACTTTTTGGATGATTTCTCAGTTTTTGACACATCTTTTGACTCATGCCTTGACAATCTTATAAGATTTTTCCAAATATGTGTGGATACTCACTGTGTGTTTAACATAAAAAAGTGCTAATTCATGGTGACTGAGGAAATCATGTTATGTCATAAGATTTTAGAGAGGGGGGTGGAGGTTGACCAAATGAAGATTCGGGTGATAGAAAAATTTGTTCCGCTCACTTCAGTTAAGGGGATTAGGAGTTTATTAGGGCACAATAATTTTGTACTGTTGATGCATTAAGGAATTCAATAAAGCTTTATGTCATTTGTTAGAGAAGGATGTGCCCTTCAATGTTAATAATACTTGCCTTATTGACATGGAACTTTTAAAAAATAAGTTTGTCTTGGTACATGTGATCATTTCACCTGATTAGGATCTTACATTCGAGAAAATGTATGACACTAGTGACTATGCAATATTGATGTTATTAAGCTAAATCAGAGAAAATGATTTTAATGCCATATACTATGATAGCAAGACCCTTAATGACGCTCTAGTTAACTACACCACCATAGTGAAGGATCAATTTTCAATCATATATGCATTTATTAAATTTAGGCTCTACTTGATTGGTATTAGAGTCATCTTATACACCGACCACGCTAATATTAAATATTTTATAACTAAAAATAATGTTAAATATCATTTAATTTGATGGTTCCTCTTGTTATAAATGCTTGATGTAGTGATTAATGATAGAGAAGGTATAGAGAATCAAGTAATGTGTCACTTGTCTAGATTTGCACAATAAAATATTGATGATTTCTATGGTGATATTAATAAGAATTATTCAAAAGTGCACCATGTTGGCATCATTTTTTTTCACATACTGAAGTCTTCAAATCTATTTGTAAGTATTTTGGGATTTATTTTTACACAGCTAGCCAATTTAGAAACAAAAATGGTAAATGCAGGTATGATGTCGTGGCATCAATGCTTGACATTGCAGCCTTATAGATTATAGTATGCGCATTCCCCATGAACCACCATTTATGACAGCACAGTTTTAGGATTAAGCATCACAATGTGTATTCAATAAAATTTAATGTAAGTGTAACACCTTGGTGCCTCAAGTAGTGGAGTGCTGTAGTGCTGATGTCAGGCACCATACAATCTCACCTAAAATGAAATTTATGGCCACATGAAAGAGTTATTATCTTAGCTTGGTGTTGCGGTGCCATGCTTATGCTTTATTTTTTGTGGTGAAGCTCTACTAGATTCTACCTTCACTTGAGACAATATTCTCTCCTTATTTTCTTCAAATATGCATTCAATGAAGGAGAGTGAGGTTTCCTTCACCTAAGAAAGAGGGGTTTGATGCATGTTATTTTATATACTAGGAGGTCATGCTGAGGTATAACAAATCCCACTACTGTCGAAATATCATCTCCGAGTAAGATTTCTTTGAGCATATGAGTCATATGGTTGTCACCCTCATGAGGAGGAATTGGGTGGAGCTAGCATAGGATCTTAGCCCACAGTCACCTTTATCATCTAGAAGTTCATCACAAATGCCAGAAAACCAAGGAATGATATGTTGTTTGTTAGAGGTTATTGGATGTAACTTAATTAGAATAAAATCAATGACTTATATGGCTTGGTTGGGTACGTCGAGGATTAGTTCACCAATTTTCATGAGAATGGGCTTAGGCTACATTGTTGTCGTTAGTCATCTCACAACAATAGATAAGAACACATGATGATTTGAGGCAAAGGGAAATCCCATCAACTTCCCTAGGAGTTCATTCATCCGAGAAGTGAAGGCCTAGCATTTCTTCATCTCAACTTGCAAGTGAGTGTGGTAACCATAGAGCAGTTGCCTTGAATTATGTCAATCACCACCACACAATTTACGTTGGTTGTATTGTTTGTAGATCCATACTCCATCTAGTTTAAGGGAGCACCATAGTTAGCATCAGCTATCCCTCATCTTTGATATGTATGTTAGGGTCGGGGTAGTTTCTGACCCTAGAAGGAGAATGTGGGCCCCATGAAGCCCATCACAGGATTTGGCACCCAGGCTTATTGTACACACTTTCTGAGTGGTATAGAGGTTGGGAGTGCCTGCCCCCCCCCCCGAGTTTGCTCTATTCAAAAGAATATCTAAGAGTTTCGAGGTGACATAACATTGATTGATCAAAAGATAAACCTCCTCACCCACTAAATTTTTACATGGAGCATTAGCATAACAACCAGTTTGCCTGATTAAACTAGTCCATGATCCAGCTCATGGGCAATGCCAAAGATGAGCACATCTAACAACCTCAATACACCTTTTCTCAGTAGCGAACCCAAATGGTGATGTTGATGATAATGATGGTGAAGATGATAGTAGTGACGAGTATACAGATGCCAATTTATAAATGTTCCCCCTTATATTTCTAGAGAGAGTGAGGAAATTCATGGTTCTCTTGTTTCCCATTTTGGTGTAGTTCCAAGCCATGGGCCCCACATGTACATTTTTTAGTGTTTCTTATTAGTGGTAGCCATACCTCTACATAGGGTTATATGTATGACTAATTAGTGCTCCCCATACAAAGTAATGTAATCTATGGTGATTTTCCCAAACCCACCCCTGCCATTAGAATGGGGAAGCTATATATACATGGTTTCCTACCCAAAATTAGGGTTGCATATGATGGATTATGATCATTTATTTTCCCACGCACTAAGGAGAATAAGGAGGCCTTGAGAATATGATGTGTACTTTTATGATACAGTCACTCAATGTTCTATCTAATTTTTAAGATTGGGTTGCCTTTCCAATTTTGGGAGCTCCTTGGTTTTTTTTGAAATGCCTTGATGCTAGTTCAATCACTTTCAAGTGTCTAGCATGGACTCTAAGGAACGGTGAGTGGCAAATGCAATAATAATTTTGTGGCACCCTACCACTGTCAGGAGCTTGTTGGATCCTAATTAAACTAGCATGATTGCAAAGCTTACTGGGAACATGACAACTTTGTGGTGTCATGACATCAGGCTGTTATACCATATCGTTCGATGATCTTGGTCTTGATGTTAGACCTGATTGGGTTGCCATCATGATTGCCCACTGACATGGCACCTTGATTCATCAGTGGTGTGTCATGGCAATTTTTCCTTATCAATGATGGTGCTTTATGAAACTAGAGACGTTTGAGGAGCTATTCTTAGAGCATCTAAGTTAAGTCACTGACAAACTTTACATAGGTCAAAATTTTCTTTAATTTGTAATCTTTTCTTTAATAGAAAAATCCTTGGATTTTGTCATACAGAGCTAGGCTAGGCTACCCTTAGAGGATACTTTGGCTAGATTCCTTTGTTTCCTCACCTTAGCTGCATCATATCTCATCAGACTTATGTGCATAGGGTCTTAGTTGGCCCTAGTGCAGTAATGTCATCTTTCAAGCATTACAACACCATTTTCATTCTTTTTTGGGTAATAAATGGGTTTAGTACTATCTCTCAATGTTTGACTATCTTTGCATCCCTTGAGTTATTATACTTCATCACCTCTAGGGTGGTGATGTGGCTGCTTAGTTCTATTTTGACTATTGCCAGATGTTGCATTTTTTAGTGATGTAGTGCAAAAAGATCGATGTTGTCACACATCAAGATAGACTGGTCCATGGGCTTCCATGGAAGTACCTTTTTCCAACTTTCATAAGGGACCTAGGCTTAACTACAAATTAAGAAAATAACTGTTGGGTGTCCAAGCCCAGTCATAGATCCATTTAGTGCAACTCTAAAGATGGATCGATAAATAAGTGCCCCCACATCAATAGGTCTTCCCATCTGAATACAGTAATTGAGGATCACACTTTCTTTTGTCACTTACTTTATGTTCGTGGTAGGAAGCACATTAGCAGAAATGAAAAAGTGTCAAAGCTTAGATGATGATATTAATATTGCAGCATGGAAACTAACCTTGGAATCACTTTAATTTCCATTGTTTGTCACTGTTCGTCAGGAATCTGAAGATTTCAGTTAAATTGTCTCTAGTCGGAGTGAAGTTAAAAATTTGCAAATTGGTATGTCATCCACCAAGAACGACTCGTTGATCCTTGAAGGAGTAAAAGGTACTAACTTACTTTGAACTTGGACCAATCCATGATTTAATCCATAAAGATTTGAATAGAATTCCTTCATGATAGAGATAATGACAGCGACAGTGGTGTAGCAAAACATTTCTCATCGCCTTTGTGCAATAATTGCCTCTACATGCACTCCAGGCATGATAAATCTTTTTTCTATATCAATTTCTTCTTCACTAGAGTTCTATCATGAAGCCTTTGCACATCCTTGCTTATAAACTTCTTCTAAGAAAAATCTCCACGAGTTGAACTCGTCAAAGCATTGAAATCCATGAAATCCCTAGACTTCCTTCATTCCTAAACCTTTTAATTGATGAAGAACGAATTGAAATGGAGGTTTTGAGAGTTTTTAATGGAGAAAACCATCAGAAAAACTAAAAAACTTCTCAAATCGGTGATTTTGTAACTGTGGCCCCTAGGCGTCATGTTCTTTGTGTGCTGGTGCCTAGGCGCCAAATCTCGGTGCCAGTGCACACTTGAATACTTATTTGCCTTAGGTTCAAATACACGTCCTAATTTCCCCTAAGTCATGAATTATATCGATTTAAGTAGTAACAACACATTTGCTACTCTCAAACACAAAATATAATCAACAAATTCTCAGAATCAAATCTAAAAAAACTAAACTTAATCATTTCTAATAACTATGGGTTGCCTCCCACAAAGCACTTGGTTTAACGTTGTCAGTTTGAGATATCCACTTCTTACTCAGATTGACCCAACATTAGGCTTTCATAAAATATAGGTATACTTTCATTAAAGTAAAGTTTCAGCATTTGCCCATTTAGTTTGAAAATTCTATCATTTTTTGGATCCTTGATATCCACGACATTATAAGGATAGAATTTCTCCACAATGAATGACCCCATCCACCTAGACTTCAGTTTTCTAAGAAATAACTTCATTCTAGAATTGTATAGTAAAACTTCTTGTCCAAGTTCTAAATCCATTCTTAAAATCATCTGATCATGCCATAATTTCAACTTTTCCTTATAAATCTTCGCATTTTCATAAGATTCATTTCTGATATTCTTAAGCTCATTCAATTGCAACAGTCATTTTTCACCAACATATTACAAATAATAATTAAATTCTTTGATAGCCCAATAAGTGTTATGCTCCAGTTCTACTGGTAAGTGACAAGCCTTCCCAAATATGATTTTATATGAGGTCATTCCTATAGGAGTTTTATATGTCATCTTATAAGCCCATAATGCTCCATCAAGTCTATCAGACCAATCCACCCTATCAGAATTTACATTTTTCTCTAAAATTCTTTTAATTTCACGGTTGAATAATTTTGCTAGACCACTAGTCTGAGGATGATAAGAAGTGGAAATTCTATTTTTAATACCATATTTTCTAATTAATATTTTAATCTTCTTATTCTTGAAATGACCCACATCAGTGATTATTACTCCAACATCCCAAATTTACTAAAAATATTTCTCATAGAAATTTTGCGATGCTTCGAACATCACAACAAGCTAAAGCAACTGCTTCTATCCACCTTGAAAAATACTCCACTGCAATTAAAATGTATATATTTCCTAATGATGTTATAAATGGCCCAATAAAGTCTAAACCCCAAACATCAAAATTTTCAACTTCTAAAGTAAAATTGAGGTGCATTTCATTCCTTCTAAAAATATTGCCTACTTGGTGACATCAAACAAATATTTTTACATAAGTATTAATATCTTTAATTATTGTAGACCAATAAAATCTGGATTATAAAATTTTTTATGCAGTTCTATCAATTCCAAAATGTCCCCCAAAATTAGAATCATGACATTTTTGAATAATTTGTACAGTTTCTTCCATAGGTACACATCTTTGAATAATTTGGTCCTTACATTACTTATATTCCTAAAAGTAAAATTTTGAATTATGAATGAATTTTTTATTTGATGGTAATCTGGTTCATAGAGCAAAATGTTGCTTGTAGTTAACTACATCAACATACCACGAAATTCACCATACTAATCACATAAAATTTTTCATGAGGAAAATTTTCATTTATTTCATCATTAAAGTTAACATTATTTTCACGTTCAAGCTTTGACAAATGGTCAGCTATTTGATTATTAGTACCCTTCATATCCATCACTTGAAGGTTAGATTCTTGTAGTAGAAGGACCCATCTAATTAATCGTGGTTTTACATCATTCTTCATCTTTAAATATTTAATAGAAGAATGATCAGTATGCACAATATATTTAGCTCCAATAAGATAAGATCTAAATTTATCAAAAGCATACACTATAGCTAATAATTCTTTTTGAAAAGTGGTGTAATTAATTTGAACCTCATTAAGGGTTCTACTAGCATAGTATATTACGTTAAAAGTTTATCATATCTTTGCTCTGTTACAGCTTTAGCATAATCACTAGTATTACACATTAATTTAAAGAGTTTTCTCAGTCAAGTGAAATAATAATAGGTGCAGTGATTATCTTTTCTTTTAAAAATTTAAATGCATTTAATCATTCCTCATTAAAGTCAAATTTTGTATCTTTTTCTAAAAGATGACATAAAGACTGTAATTTTTGAAAAACCTTTAATATATCGCCTATAGAACCCAACATGTCCCAAAAAACTGCTGACTCCTCTTACAGTCATAGGAGGTAGTAATTCAGTAATAACATGAATTTCTACTAAATCTACTTTCATGCCACTTTCAAAAATCTTATGTCCAAATAAAATTCCTCTTGCAACCATAAATTGACATTTTTCCCAATTGAAAACAAAATTTGTTTCTTCATAGTTTTTTAGAACTCATGTTAAGTGATCTAAACATGAATTGAAAGGGATTCCAAAAACTGAGAAATCATCCATAAAAACTTTAATTTCTTTCTCAATTAAATCACAGAAAATTGACATCATACATCTTTGAAAAGTTGTAGGTGCATTGCATAATTCAAATGACATTCTTCTAAAATCAAAAGTTTCATATGTACTACTAATGTTGCCTTCTCTTGATCCTCAAGAACTATGGGTATTTGGTGGTATCCAGAATATTCATCTAAAATGTAGAAATAATGATGCCCAACTAGTCTAACATTTGGTCCAGAAAACGTAGAGGAAAATGATCTTTTATAGTAGGGAGGTTTAATTTTCTATAATGAATATAGATTCGCCACACAATGAATTTTTTTTGTAGGAATTATATCATTCCTTTTGTTAATGATTACAGTCAATCCTTCTTTCTTAGGAACATCATGAATAGGACTAACACAATAACTATCGAAAATGGGATAAATAATTTCTGTATCCAACCACTTTAAAATTTCTTTCTTAACAAATTCTTTCATTATAGGGTTCAATCTCTTTTGAGGATTAATGTTAGACTTATAATTATCTTCCATCAAAATTCTATGCATACAAATTGAAAGATTATTTTCTTTAGTAGTAGCTAATGTCTATCCGAAGGCTTTCTTATGGTTTTTTAATGCCTTCAATATTTTTTCTTCCTATTCTGTAGTCAAGTCTGAGGATATAACTGGTAATGTCGATGAATTCTCTAAAAATGCATATTTTAAATGAGCAAGGAGCTCTTTCATGTCAAGTTCAGGAGGTTTTTCTGTTGAAGGAATCTAAGGTTTACTATTTTCAGTGGTATCTAAAATTTCAAAATTTTCCCGAACATAGTTTAAATCCTCATTAATTATCTCATTTGATTTGTCTTCAAAATCCATTTCATTTTTATTTTTTAGTTCTTTTTTATCATTCATGACTTCACATCTTTCTTGGAAGTGATCATAAATCTTATAATCAATAATATCTATTTTATAACATTTATCATATTTTTCTTTATCAAGATACTTCATTGATTTAAGCACATTAAATGCAATTTCCTAGTCATTAACTCTCATGGTTAGTTCTCATTTCTACACATCTATCATTGTTCATCCGGTGGCAAGGAAATGTCTTTCTAAAATGATAGGTATTTCGTTATCTTCTTCTATATCAAACACAATGAAATCAACTGGAAAGATAAATTTATCCACTTTAACCAACATAACTTTTATAACCCCCTTAAGATAGGTGATAAATTGATTAACTAACTGTAGGGTTACAGTAGTGGTACAAATCTCTTCTAAACCTAACCTTTTAAAAATAGACAATGGCATGAAATTAATGTTAGCTCTTAAATCACATAAAGCTTTTCTAGAAAAATTTTTCTTCAATCGCACATGGTACAGTGAAACCACCAAGATCCTTAAGTTTCTAAGTTTTTTCTTAATTATTGCACTACATTCTTCAAGAAGTGCAATAATTTCAAAATATTCAAACTTCCTTTTCATTTTTAAAATTTATTTCATGAATTTACCATAACTTCATATCTGTTCCAAAGCTTCTACAAAAGAAATATTAATTGTAAGCTTTTTAAATATCAAAAAAAAATTTCAAAAATTTTATATCCAACTTTTGCTACCTAAGTCTTTGAGGAAAAGGAGCCGGAGGTTCTTCTAAACTAATCCTAGCTGGAGAGACAGGTTTTTCCTCTTTCTTAAGAATAGTTTCTTCAAGTTTTTCAGTATCTTTATTTTCTCTGTCCACTTCAATTGGTTTTTGAACTCCAACATTTAATACCTTTCCACTCTTAAGTTGGACATATTTAACTTACTCTTCTTCTTTATTTTTATCTTTATGATTGATTTCAACATTACTAGGAAGTGTTCTCTCTGGCATATTGCTAAGTGTGTTAGCAATTTGTCCCATATGATTCTCAATGTTTTGAATAACAACACTTTGAATTTATAATTGATTTCCCATTTGTAACACTACTTCTTCCATAAATAACTTCTTCTCCTTAATTTGTTGGTTACTNGTTTGGAGAAATTAAAATGATTACATGGCTTGATTTGGAGTCAAGTCAATTTTGGGGCATTTGATTTAGGCTTGGGATTTGAGTTTTAAATTGGGTTCAAATGGGCTTGAATTTGGTTCAAATGTGATTTAGATATGATGAAAATTAATTTAGAGTTGGAATTGAGAGGATTTGAAGTGAATTTGGTCGAAATTGGGAGTGATTTAAGGATTTTAGGCATTTAGGAGTAATTTAGGAATTTCAGCCAATTTTGATGGATTTAAGTACAGTTGGGATCATTGGGTGGTTAGGACTGATTTGGGAGAGGTTTGGATTGATTTTGGAGATTTAGACAAAATTTGGGACATGGGGGAATTTTGGGAATTTTGAAGAAATCAGGGTATTTTAAGCAATTTGAATGTTTGGAATGGTTCAATATGATTTTTGGGTGAGAATTAGCAATTTGGTCAATTTTTGGAAAATTAGGGTTACAGGGGCATTTTGGTAATTTTTTAAAAGTTTAGGGGTAGAAGGCCAAAGATGGGTGTTTAGGTGGAATTGGAGGTTATTGGATATGTTAACCATGAGATTACCCTTTTTTGGGCCATGAGACCAAGGGGAAGCTCATTTTGGATCCTATATGTGTTGGTCCAGACCACCTTAGCCAAATGCCGAGAGCTTGGGGACCAACCACAGAAGTTTCCAAAAGAGTAAGGAAAGTTCAAATGTGACTGATTTTAGGGTTTTGGGGAATGTGTGTGAGGGGTTTGAATATTTTTGTGTGTGTAGGTCTTATCAAGACCAAAATCAAGCCACCTAGGGCTAACCGTAAGGCCTGACAATCCTATGAGGACTCCTCTTAAGCTCCCCCATCTGGTTCCATCCCACTATGTAGTAGAGAGCAAATTCATGCATGTAAAACTCCAAGAAGAGTAAGGAAATGTTTTGGATTTTCAAATGGGTAGTCCTTCACTAGTCCTCTAGGATAGTAAATAGGAATGTCCTATGGCTAAATCGTAGACCTTAACGAAAGCGAGGTGAACACCCCAACAACAATGCTAGACTAAGGCTATCTCCTTTCTCACTTAAGAATAGCCAAGATGTGCCTAACCTTTTTAACACTAGTGTCAATCACCACTTGGGTCAACTTAGCCCAAATATTTCTATCCAAATACTCCCCTCCATCCAAAACTATCAAACTTAAGATTGCCATCACTTCCTTCATCTAGTTAGATGGAGAGTAAATTTACACAGCTTATTAGAGGTTTAAAAAATTTTTTAGGAAGTTCTTACATCAATACCTATCTGAATTTTATTATGACCTGGTGGGATGCTTAAGGTCAATCATAGACATTGTAGCTATGGGATCGCTTATGTTAAATGCTTTTATAAAGCCTATGAATTGATAAATCAAATGAGCACCAATAATGTACAATGGCCTTCTATGATAGTCAAACCTAAGAAAGTTAAACAATAATTTGACAATTCTAGCTTATAGCTTGTTGTCATCTTTAGAAAGTTAAACAACTTTAGGATAAATTTAATGCCAAGATCCCTACCTACTAATTAGATAGCCTATAGATTAGTAGGGTATCCTAGCACTTCCTATTTAGAGAGCTTGAATCTTAAAGTAAAGTGGTTTGAAAATCCATATTTCAATTCCTACAACTCTGGCTAAAAAAAAATCACTCAAATTTTAACTAGAGAAAGAACAACCCAACCGTCAGAAACAGTAGTAGGGAAACACCTAATCAAACCCAATAGAAAATTGGAATGCCATAAGCAGTAGTATTCTAAGATAAAACAACCCACCAAAATTCACTTCCAATTCCTAATTTAAGAAGAATAAATTGTCTTCAGAGAAGCTAGTGTTACATACTGGGAACTATCTATTAATTCAAGTTGCAACCATAAGGAACATAAAAAATCAATTTGGGTACTTAATTAATTCTATGAGTAATAGACCCCAAGGATGCTCCCCAATAAGAAGAAATTTAATCTTAAATAAGAAGGAAAGGAACAAGTGAGATCTAAAAGTGGGAAAGACTTGGAAGATATTAGTAGGAGGAAGAGCAGTCCTAGAGATTTAGATCTAGAGATTGAGAAATCTATTAAGGACGTAACCAAAGACTTAAAATTATTTTAACGCCCCCTTCCCAACCCTTAAGAGAGAACAACACTACTTTTTTCTAAGAAGCTGCAGAAACAAAAGTTTGATCAACAGTTCTCTAGATTTCTAGAGGTTTTAAGCTCACCATTGATATTATAATAGATGTCAAGTTATGTAAAGTTCAAGAAAGATGTCTTAAATAAGAAGGGAAACTAGGAGATTTTAAGAATGTTGCTTGGATGGAGAAGTTTTGTGTTATCGAGCAGAAGAAGCTACCATAAAAGCTTAAGGACCCAGGTAGCTTTATCATTTCTTATTTCATTTGAGACATATTTTTTTGAAAATTTTTGTGTCAATTAGAAGTTAGCATCAATCTTTTATCTCTTTCCATCTTCAAAAGAGTAAAACTAAGAGAAGTTTAACCAGGTGATAGAGGATATTCTGGTTAAGGTTGAAAAGTATATCATTTTTACTAATTTTATTATCTCATATATAAAAAATGGATAAGAAGATTCCCATAATTTTGGATGGCCCTTTCTAGCCATTAAAAGGGTAATGACTGATGTGTAGAAAGGGAGACTTACCATGAGGGTAAATGATGCAGAGGTAACTTTTAATAATTTAAAATTAATGAAGTTTTCCCAAGACTCTACTAATGATTGATTTCATAGGAAGATGTGGTTGAAGAGGTAGTTGATAGCTAATTTTCTAAATATGTGGTGTTGGACCTAATAAAACAAGCAGTGGTTGAGGAGTGAGTGAGGCTTTTAAGGAATAAACTGCTTTACTATTATAAGGAAATCCTACAGTTCTTAGGAATAGGTTTAAGATCTTCTACACCTTGACCAATGTCAAGACTTTAATGTTGTCCATAGAAGAAACCTTGGAGTTGGAGTTCAAAAATCTCCCTAAGCACCTCAAGTATAATTTCCTAAGAGAGTCCTCTGCTTTGACTTTCATCATTTCTATAAATTTGAGTAAACAGTAAGAAGCAAAGTTGATGAGAGTGTTAGGGACATTTAAGAAATCCTTTGGATAGACCATTGCTAAAATAAAAGGAATAATTCCTTCCGTGTGCTTGAATAAAATTTTGATGGAAGAAGAACATTGACCCAAAGGGGAGGTTAAGAAGGAGTTTTTTATGTGGTTATAAGCCAACATAATCAACACCATCTCAGTTAATACTTGGGTCTACCTAATTCATTGTTTACCCAAGAAAAGGGGAGTGATGGTAGTAGAAAATGGGAAGAAAAAACTAATACCCAGTAGAATTATCACTTGGTAGAGAATCTATATTGTCTATAAGAAGTTGAACACAATTGTCAAGAAGGACCATTTTCTAATGCCTTTAGTCAATCAGATGTTGAATAGTTTGAGAGGGGCCCCATTCTTCTGCTTCTTAGATTGATACTGAAGATACACCAAGTTTCTATAACATCAAAGGACCCAGACAAAACTACTTTCACTAGTCCCTATGAATTTGTTGCCTTTAGAAGAATGTCATTCAATCTTTACAATGCCCCAACCACTTTCCAAAATTACATGATTTCCATTTTTTATGACCTGATTGAGATTGGGATTGAGATTTTTTGGATGATTTCTCAGTTTTTGACACATCTTTTGACTCATGCCTTGACAATCTTATAAGATTTTCTCAAATATGTGAGGATACTCACTGTGTGTTGAACATAGAAAAGTGCTAATTCATGGTGACTGAGGAAATCATGTTATGTCATAAGATTTTAGAGAAGGGGGTGGAGGTTGACTAAATGAAGATTTGGGTGATAGAAAAATTTATCCCGCTCAGTTCAGTTAAGGGGATTAGGAGTTTATTAGGGCACAATAATTTTGTACTATTGATGCATTAAGGAATTCAATAAAGTTTTATGTCATTTGTTAGAGAAGGATGTGCCCTTCAATGTTAATAATACTTGCCTTATTGACATGGAACTTTTAAAAAATAAGTTTGTCTTGGTACATGTGATCATTTCACCTGATTAGGATCTTACATTCGAGCAAATGTATGACACTAGTGACTATGCATTACTGATGTTATTAGGCTAAATCAGAGAAAATGATTTTCATGCCATATACTATGACAGTAAGACCCTTAATGACGCTCTAGTTAACTACACCACCATAGTGAAGGATCAATTTTCAATCATATATGCATTTATTAAATTTAGGTTCTACTTGGTTGGTATTAGAGTCATCTTATACACCGACCACACTAATATTAAATATTTTATAACTAAAAAGAATGCTAAATCTCATTTAATTTGATGGTTCCTCTTGTTATAAATGCTTGATGTAGTGATTAATGATAGAGAAGGTATAGAGAATCAAGTAATGTGTCACTTGTCTAGATTTGCACAATAAAATATTGATGATTTCTATGGTGATATTAATAAGAATTATTCAAAAGTGCACCATGTTGGCATCATTTTTTTCCCATACTGAAGTCTTCAGATCTATTTGAAGTATTTTGGGATTTATTTTTACACAGCTAGCCAATTTAGAAACAAAAATGGTCAATGCAGGTATGATGTCGTGGCATTAATGCTTGACATTGCAGCCTTATAGATGATAGTATGTGCATTCCCCATGAACCACCATTTATGACACCACAGTTTTAGGATTAAGCATCACAATGTGTATTCAATAAAATTTAATGTAAGTGTAACACCCTGGTGCCTCAAGTAGTGGAGTGTTGTAGTGCTGATGTCAGGCACCATGCCATCTCACCTAAAATGAAATTTATGGCCACATGAAAGAGTTATTATCTTAGCTTGGTGTTGCGGTGCCATGCTTATGCTTTATTTTTTGTGGTGAAGCTCTACTAGATTCTACCTTCACTTGAGACAATATTCTCTCCTTATTTTCTTCAAATATGCATTCAATGAAGGAGAGTGAGGTTTCCTTCACCTAAGAAAGAGGGGTTTGATGCATGTTATTTTATATACTAGGAGGTCATGCTGAGGTATACAAAATCCCACTACTGTTGAAATATCATCTCCGAGTAAGATTTCTTTCAGCATATGAGTCATATGGTTGTCACCCTCACGAGGAGGAATTGGGTGGAGCTAGCATAGGATCTTGGCCCACAGTCACCTTTATCATCTAGAAGTTCATCAAAAATGCCAGAAAACCAAGGAATGACATGTTGTTTATTAGAGGTTATTGGATGTAATTTAATTAGAATAAAATCAATGACTTATATGGCTTGGTTGGGTACGTCGAGGATCAGTTCACCAATTTTCATGAGAATGGGCTTAGGCTACATTGTTGTCGTTAGTTATCTCACAACAATAGATAAGAACACATGATGATTTGAGGCAAAGGGAAATCCAATCAACTTCCCTAGGAGTTCATTCACCCGAGAAGTGAAGGCCTAGCATTTCTTCATCTCAACTTGCAAGTGAGTGTGGTAACCATAGAGCAGTTGCCTTGAATTATGTCAATCACCACCACACAATTTACGTTGGTTGTATTGTTTGTAGATCCATACTCCATCTAGTTTAAGGGAGCACCATAGTTAGCATCAGCTATCCCTCATCTTTGATATGTATGTTAGGGTCGGGGTAGTTTCTGACCCTAGAAGGAGAATGTGGGCCCCATGAAGCCCATCACAGGATTTGGCACCCAGGCTTATTGTACACACTTTCTGAGTGGTATAGAGGTTGGGAGTGCCTGCCCCCCCCCCCGAGTTTGCTCTATTCAAAAGAATATCTAAGAGTTTCGAGGTGACATAACATTGATTGATCAAAAGATAAACCTCCTCACCCACTAAATTTTTACATGGAGCATTAGCATAACAACCAGTTTGCCTGATTAAACTAGTCCATGATCCAGCTCATGGGCAATGCCAAAGATGAGCACATCTAACAACCTCAATACACCTTTTCTCAGTAGCGAACCCAAATGGTGATGTTGATGATAATGATGGTGAAGATGATAGTAGTGACGAGTATACAGATGCCAATTTATAAATGTTCCCCCTTATATTTCTAGAGAGAGTGATGAAATTCATGGTTCTCTTGTTTCCCATTTTGGTGTAGTTCCAAGCCATGGGCCTCACATGTACATTTTTTAGTGTTTCTTATTAGTGGTTGCCATACCTCTACATAGGGTTATATGTATGACTAATTAGTGTGTAGTTCCAAGCCATGGGCCTCACATGTACATTTTTTAGTGTTTCTTATTAGTGGTTGCCATACCTCTACATAGGGTTATATGTATGACTAATTAGTGCTCCCCATATAAAGTAATGTAATCTATGGTGATTTTCCCAACCCCACCCCTGCCATTAGAATGGGGAAACTATATATACATGGTTTCCTACCCAAAATTAGGGTTGCATATGATGGATTATGATCATTTATTTTCCCACTCACTAAGGAGAATAAGGAGGCCTTGAGAATATGATGTGTACTTTTATGATATAGTCACTCAATGCTCTATCTAATTTTTAAGATTGGGTTGCCTTTCCAATTTCGGGAGCTCCTTGGTTTTTTTGAAATGCCTTGACGCTAGTTCAATCACTTTCAAGTGTCTAGCATGCACTCTAAGGAACGGTGAGTGGCAAATGCAATAATAATTTTGTGGCACCCTACCACTGTCAGGAGCTTGTTGGATCCTAATTAAACTAGCATGATTGCAAAGCTTACTGGGAACATGACAACTTTGTGGTGTCATGACATCAGGCTGTTATACCATATCGTTCGATGATCTTCTTCTTGAAGTTAGACCTGATTGGGTTGCCATCATGATTGCCCACTGACATGGCACCTTGATTCATCAATGGTGTGTCATGGCAAGTTTTCCTTATCAATGATGGTGCTTTATGAAACTAGAGACGTTTGAGGAGCTATTCTTAGAGCATCTAAGTTAGGTGACTCTGACAAACTTTACATAGGTCAAAATTTTCCTTAATTTTTAATATTTTCTTTAATAGAAAAATCCTTGGATTTTGTCATACAGTGCTAGGCTAGGCTACTCTTAGAGGATACTTTGGCTAGATTCCTTTGTTTCCTCACCTTAGCTGCATCATATCTCATCAGACTTATGTGCATAGGGCCTTTGTTGGCCCTAGTGTAGCAATATCATCTTTCAGGCATTACAACACCATTTTCATTCTTTTTTGGGTAATAAATGGGTTTAGTACTATCTCTCGATGTTTGACTATCTTTGCATCCCTTGAGTTGTTATACTTCATCACCTCTAGGGTGGTGATGTGGCTGCTTAGTTCTATTTTGACTATTGCCAGATGTTGTATTTTTTAGTGATGTAGTGAAAAAAGATCGATGTTGTCACACATCAAGATAGACTGGTCCATGGGCTTCCACGGAAGTACCTTTTTCTAACTTTCATAAGGGACCTAGGCTTAACTACAAATTAAGAAAATAACAGTTGGGTGACCAAGCCCAGTCATAGATCCATTTAGTGCAACTCTAAAGATGGATCGATAAATAAGTGCCCCCACATCAATAGGTCTTCCCATCTGAATACAGTAATTGAGGATCACACTTTCTTTTATCACTTACTTTATGTTCGTGGTAGGAAGCACATTAGCAGAAATGAAAAAGTGCCAAAGCTTAGATGATGATATTAATATTGCAGCATGGAAACTAACCTTGGAATCACTTTAATTTCCATCGTCTGTCACTGTCCGTCAGGAATCTGAAGATCTCAGTCAAATTGTCTCTAGTCAGAGTGAAGTTAACAAATTTGTGAATTGGTATGTCATCCACCAAGAACGACTCGTTGATCCTTGAAGGAGTAAAAGGTACTAACTTACTTTGAACTTGGACCAATCCATGATTTAATCCATAAATATTTGAATAGAATTCCTTCATGATAAAGATAACGACAGCGACAGCGGTGTAGCAAAACATTTCTCATCGCCTTTGTGCAATAATTGCCTTTACATGCACTCCATGCATGATAAATCTTCTTTCTATATCAATTTCTTCTCCACCAGAGTTCTATCCTGAAGCCTTTGCACATCCTTGCTTATAAACTTCTTCTAAGAAAAATCTCCACGAGTTGAACTCGTCAAAGCATTGAAATCCATGAAATCCCAAGACTTCCTTCATTCCTAAACCATTTAATTGATGAAGAACGAATTGAAATGGAGGTTTTTAGGGTTTTTAATGGAGAAAACCATCAGAAAAAACTAAAAAACTGCTCAAATTGGTGATTTTGTAATTGTGGCCCCTAGGCGTCATGTTCTCTGTGTGCTGGTGCCTAGGCGCCAGATCTCGGTGCCAGTGCACACTTGAATACTTATTTGCCTTAGGTTCAAATACACGTCCTAATTTCCCCTAAGTCATGAATTATATCGATTTAAGTAGTAACAACATATTTGCTACTCTCAAACACAAAATACAATCAACAAATTCTTAGAATCAAATCTAAAAAAACTAAATCTAATCATTTCTAATAACTATGGGTTGCCTCCCACAAAGCGCTTGGTTTAACGTTGTCAGTTTGAGATATCCACTACTTACTCAGATTGACCCAACATTAGGCTTTCATAAAATATAGGTATTCTTTCATTAAAGTAAAGTTTCAGCCTATGCTCATTTAGTTTGAAAATTCTATCATTTTTTGGATCCTTGATATCCACAACATTATAAGGATAGAATTTCTCCACAATGAATGACCCCATCCACCTAGACTTCAGTTTTCCAAGAAATAACTTCATTCTAGAATTGTATAGTAAAACTTCTTGTCCAAGTTCTAAATCCATTCTTAAAATCATCTGATCATTCCATAATTTCAACTTTTCTTTATAAATCTTCGCATTTTCATAAGATTCATTTCTAATATCCTTAAGCTCATTCAATTGCAACAGTCATTTTTCACCAACATATTACAAATTATAATTAAATTCTTTGATAGCCCAATAAGTGTTATGCTTCAGTTCTATTGGTAAGTGACAAACCTTCCCAAATATGAGTTTATATGAGGTCATTCCTATAGGAGTTTTCTATGTCATCTTATAAGCCCATAATGCTCCATCAAGTCTATCAGACCAATCCACCCTATTAGGATTTACAGTTTTCTCTAAAATTCTTTTAATTTCACGGTTGAATAATTTTTCTAGACCACTAGTTTGAGGATGATAAGAAGTGGAAATTCTATTTATAATACCATAATTTCTAATTAATATTTTAATCTTATTATTCTTGAAATGACCCACATCAGTAATTATTACTCCAACATCCCAAATCTACTAAAAATATTTCTCATAGAAATTTTGTGATGCTTCGAACATCACAACAAGCTAAAGCAACTGCTTCTATCCACCTTGAAAAATAGTCCACTGCAACTAGAATGTATATATTTCCTAATGATGTTATAAATGACCCAATAAAGTCTAAACCCCAAACATCAAAATTTTCAACTTCTAAAGTAAAATTGAGGTGCATTTCATTCCTTCTAAAAATATTGCCTACTTGCTGACATAAAACACATATTTTTACATAAGTATTAATATCTTTAATTATTGTAGACCAATAAAATCTAGATTGTAAAATTTTATATGCAGTTCTATCAATTCCAAAATGTCCCCCAAAATTAGAATCATGACATTTTTGAATAATTTGTACAGTTTCTTCCATAGGTACACATCTTTGAATAATTTGGTCCTTACATTACTTATATTCCCAAAAGTAAAATTTTGAATCATGAATGAATTTTTTATTTGATGGTAATCTAGTTCATAGAGCAAAATGTTGCTTGTAGTTAACTACATCAGCATACCACGAAATTCACCATACTAATCACATAAAATTTTTCATGAGGAAAATTTTCATTTATTTCATCATTAAAGTTAACATTATTTTCACGTTCAAGCCTTGACAAATGGTCAACTATTTGATTATTAGTACCCTTCATATCCATCACTTGAAAGTTAGATTCTTGCAGTAGAAGGACCCATCTAATTAATCATGGTTTTGCATCATTCTTCATCTTTAAATATTTAATAGAAGAATGATCAGTATGCACAATATATTTAGCTCCAATAAGATAAGATCTAAATTTATCAAAAGCATACACTATAGCTAATAATTCTTTTTGAAAAGTGGTGTAATTAATTTGAACCTCATTAAGGGTTCTACTAGCATAGTATATTACGTTAAAAGTTTATCATATCTTTGCTCTATTACAACCCCTTTAGCATAATCACTAGTATTACACATTAATTTAAAGAGTTTTCTCAGTCAAGTGAAACAATAATAGGTGCAGTGATTAATTTTTCTTTTAAAAAATTAAATGCATTTAATCATTCCTCATTAAAGTCAAATTTTGTATCTTTTTCTAAAAGATGACATAAAGACTTTGTAATTTTTGAAAAACCTTTAATATATCGCCTATAGAACCCAACATGTCCCAAAAAACTTCTGACTCCTCTTACAGTCATAGGAGGTAGTAATTCAGTAATAACATGAATTTCTACTAAATCTACTTTCATGCCACTTTCAAAAATCTTATGTCCAAATAAAATTCCTCTTGCAACCATAAATTGACATTTTTCCCAATTGAAAACAAAATTTGTTTCTTCATAGTGTTTTAGAACTCTTGTTAAGTGATCTAAACATGAATTGAAAGGGATTCCAAAAACTTAGAAATCATCCATAAAAACTTTAATTTCTTTCTCAATTAAATCACAGAAAAATGACATCATACATCTTTGAAAAGTTGTAGGTGCATTGCATAATTCAAATGACATTCTTCTAAAATCAAAAGTTTCATATGTACTACTAATGTTGCATTCTCTTGATCCTCAAGAACTATGGGTATTTGGTGGTATCCAGAGTATTCATCTAAAATGTAGAAATAATGATGCCCAACTAGTCTATCTAACATTTATTCCAGAAAATGTAGAGGAAAATGATCTTTTATAGTAGGGAGGTTTAATTTTTTATAATGAATACAGATTCGCCACACAATGAATTTTCTTGTAGGAATTATATCATTCCTTTTGTTAATGATTACAGTCAATCCTCCTTTCTTAGGAACATCATGAATAGGACTAACCCAATAACTGTCGAAAATGGGATAAATAATTTATGTATCCAACCACTTTAAAATTTTGTTCTTAACAAATTCTTTCATTATAGGGTTCAATCTCTTTTGAGGATTAATGTTAGACTTATAATTATCTTCCATCAAAATTCTATGCATATAAATTGAAAGATTATTTTCTTTAGTTGTAGCTAATGTCTATCCGAAGGCTTTCTTATGGTTTTTTAATGCCTTCAATAATTTTTATTCCTATTCTGTAGTCAAGTCTGAGGATATAACTGGTAATGTCGATGAATTCTCTAAAAATGCATATTTTAAATGAGCAAGGAGCTCTTTCATGTCAAGTTCAGGAGGTTTTTCTGTTGAAGGAATCTAAGGTTTACTATTTTCAGTGGTATCTAAAATTTCAAAATTTTCCCGAACATAGTTTCAATCCTCATTAATTATCTCATTTGATTTGTCTTCAAAATCCATTTCATCTTTATTTTTCAATTCTTTTTTATCAGTCATGACTTCACATCTTTCTTGGAAGTGATCATAAATCTTATAATCAATAATATCTATTCTATAACATTTACCATCTTTTCCTTAGATACTTCATTGATTTAAGCACATTAAATGCAATTTCCTGATCATTAACTCTCATGGTTAGCTCTCCTTTTTGCACATCTATCATTGCTCATCCGGTGGCAAGGAAATGTCTTTCTAAAATGATAGGTATTTCGTTATCTTCTTCTATATCTAACACAATGAAATCAACTGGGAAGATAAATTTATCCACTTTAAGCAACATAACATTTATAACCCCCTTAAGATAGGTGGTAAATTGATTAACTAACTGTAGGGTAGTGGTACAAATCTCTTCTAAACCTAACCTTTTAAAAATAGACAATGGCATGAGATTAATGTTAGCTCTTAAATCACATAAAGCTTTTCTAGAAAATTTTTCTTCAATCGCACATGGTACAGTGAAACCACCAAGATCCTTAAGTTTCTAAGTTTTTTCTTAATTATTGCACTACATTCTTCAAGAAGTGCAATAGTTTCAAAATCTTCAAACTTCCTTTTCTTTTTTTAAATTTCTTTCATGAATTTACCATAACTTGATATCTGTTCCAAAGCTTCTACAAAAGAAATATTAATTGTAAGCTTTTTAAATATCAAAAAAAATTTCAAATATTTTATATCCAACTTTTGCCACCTAAGTCTTTAAGGAAAAGGAGCTGGAGGTTTTTCTAAACTAATCTTAGCTGGTGAGACAGGTTTTTCCTCTTTTTTAAGAATAGTTTCTTCAAGTTTTTCAGTATATTTATTTTCTCTGTCAACTTCAATTTGTTTTTGAACTCCAACATTTAATACCTTTCCACTCTTAAGTTGGACAGATTTAACTTACTCTTCTTCTTTATTTTTATCTTTATGATTGATTTCAACATTACTAGGAAGTGTTCCCTCTGGCATATTTCTAAGTGTGTTAGCAATTTGTCCCATATGATTCTCAATGTTTTGAATAGCAACACTTTGAAGTTATAATTGATTTCCCATTTGTAACACTACTTCTTCCATAAATAACTTCTTCTCCTTAATTTGTTGGTTACTACTAAATCCAGGAGGATAAGTAGGTCCGTATTTCACATTACCCTTGTTGTTCCAGTTTCTCAATGGGTTTACGTGATTGTTTCCCCATTGTTTACTTCCATCACTAGAATTGTTATTCCAATTAAAATTAGGATGGTTTTTCCAACTTGGGTTGTAAATGTTAGAATATGGGCTATTGGGTCTATTATTAATAACATTTAAAGTTTTTAATGAGTTTTGAGAATCAATCATTTGTTCTAATAAATTCTCTTCAATCACATGGGGGCTTTTGAGAAAAATTATGTCCAATATGGTCTATTTTTTCTAGATAATGCTACAACTTGAGATGCAACCATCGAAACATCATCATTATCATGAATACTAGCTACTTTCGTTGGATTTGCCCCTTCAGAAGGCCATTGAAAATTATTTGTGGTCATCTCTTCAATTAATGCATAGGCTTGATCTAATGGTTTTGACATTAGTGAGCCTCCAACAATATTTATGATAGATTTAAGTGATCCTACTAACCCATTATATAAAGTTTGAATTAATAACTAGTTTGGTAAAGCATGACTTGGACACATTCTAAAGAGTTCCTTAAATTTTTCCCAAGCTTCATATATTGACTCTCCAACTGAGTAAAAGAAATAATATTATTTCTAAGTTTAACAGTTTTTAAGGTGGAAAATACTTAACCAAGAATTTTTGTGCTAAATCTCCCCAATTTCTAATAAATCCAGGTGCTAATGAGTTCAATCACTTGTTAGCTTTATCCCTTAAGGAAAAATGTAATAGTCTATGTCTGACAACGTCGTTTGATCTGCCATCATATATAAATGCATCACACAGTTATAAAAAATTTGCTAAATAAAAATTTGGATTCTTAGATGGTGTTCCCCCAAACTGATTGTTTTGTATCATTTGTATAATTGCAGGTTTAAGCTCAAATGAGTTAGTCATTACAGCAGAAGTTTCTATACTTAAGTGAATTTCATATGTTGTATGGTTTGTGTAGTCCCTTAAAAGTCTTTATAAGTTATGCTATTCATTTTCAATATTTTGATGTTCAATGCTATTTTACAACGACTTTGCCATTTCTTGAAAATTGTGAAGTCCTTTTAGTTTTCTAATTTTTCTTATAATTTGATCTAATTTAGAATCATAAGACACTAAACCTTCAGATCTCAAACTTCGCATACACAAGATAAAATTTCAGAAAACAACAAAAATACTCCTAAATTATTTTTTTATTTTTGGTTTTCAAAAAAAAATTTCTTTTTGAAAATGAAAATGTAATAAATTTAATTTTTAATTCTCCTAAAATAAAGTTACGGTTCAAATAAACTTCTAAGTTAAAAAGTTTCGTCGCTTCTCCGGCAATGGTGCCAAAAATTTGACCCGACCAGCAATTACGCAGATATTTACACTCTAAAATTATGCTAAAAACTTGTCCCCAAATTATATTTAGCGGCTAGTGTTAATAAATAAAATTATTTACAAAATAAAGAATAAGCATTCACACTAGGGGTACTACACAATTATATGTATTGTTTCAAGTAATATAGGATTTTCTTTAAAAAACCAAGTAAAGATCCCACGAGAAAGCTACAACTTTTAAATAATAACTTAGAAAACTTTTATCTAAATTGCAAATAAAATGATAGGAGAAAGGTATCAAAAGTTTTGTAAATGATTATAACTAAATTCACATGCAATCTAAATTTCAATAGAATTTAAGAACAAAATTTAAAATACTAATAAAGTTTAAGAGACTAATAAAGTTTGAGAGAGTTGGAATATAATCAAAAGATCTTCCCCTTATAAAGAGATCTTAATCAATGTAGGGATTGAATGATTAAAAATTTAAAATGATGCATTGAGACAAATAGTAGCATTCCTATTCTTTACCCCCTCTCGGTGCTAGCAAAGAACATTGGCTAACCTTAAGTTTGTTCCAGCTTGTGTAGCACTATTGAGTAGATTCTGACCTCTCACTTCTAGATTACCAATTGTGCCCTCTATATAGGTACTACTAGGGACCCTTAGATCCAAACTTAAGATCAAATTGACAAAAGAATCCAGTCTGTCACCCTAGGAATATCAATTCTAGTCCATGAAGACTTATCTCTCTATATATTTGCACTTCCCCTAGGACGATCACGATGGCTCTTTCAAAAGTTAAGTGCGGTACTGACTAAATGGTTAAATCATAACCCTCATAGGTTAATATGTTTCGCAAAAAATTTTAACATCACAAACAGCCAGTGAAAATACCATCACAATTTATAAAATAAAAGTAAATCCTTAAATAAATCTCATCCCACTTGATTAATTCTCATATGCAAGGAGAAAGAAAGGAAAACTAATTAGAATTCGTTTAGATAGAACAAAAACACATGATTTGTATTGAAAGCGAAGTCTTACAAAAAAAAAAAACTCACACACAAATACAAATTACTTATCTTGTGTCTTCTCCCCAAGCAATTCCTGAAGTATCTTTCAAACAATATCCAAACTCTTCTTCTACAAACAAGAACTCACAAATATAAACTCACACACCCACTAAGAACACTCTTAAACACTCTCCAAGAATCAATCAAGCCTCTCTAAGACCTCCAAGGCCTCTTTTTCATTCAACAATTGACCCTTTCAATAGATAAATGAAATTAACCAAGGGTCACTTCAAGCATCCCTTCAAAATTCGACAAATTCCTTGGATGTTCTAGAAAATCAATTACTAGTGATATAACACCAGTCTAAGGAGCTATTGTGCCCCTCACGATCGTTAGTTAGTGTTATAGTGCCAAGGGCTAGGGTTATGGTGCCATTTAAGGTGTTGCCATTTTGCCCTCATTTTCTCTAAATATCCATTCCTTGTACCTGAAACCAAAAACATGCTAGATAAATTCCTTTAAAGTGCAATATCATAAAAATGTGCATAAAATGAAAATTAAATATTTATTAAAACATGTAATTTTAAGGTGAATCAATTCCCCCAAACTTAAATGTTACTTGTCCTCAAGTAACACTATAATTTTAAAGACTAAAATTGTTAACCTGTGGTAGTGGATTTACTTTTTAGATAACTAAAAAGTTATTTTAGAACTTTTATAGTCAAACTTTGAAGAATTTTTAGTAAAGCAGATGATATCTAAGGTATCAAAACATTTAGTATTAAANGTAATTTTAAGGTGGATCAATTCCCCCAAACTTAAACGTTACTTGTCCTCAAGTAACACTATAACCTGTGGTAGTGGATTTACTTTTTAGATAACTAAAAAGTTATTTTAGAAAGTTTATAGTCAAACTTTGAAGAATTTTTAGTAAAGCAGATGATATCTAAGGTATCAAAACATTTAGTATTAAATTTAGGAATACTAATTTTCTATTTAATTGAGACAAAATTCAAATTTCCCCGAACTTTGGATTTTTAGAAAAAATATTAATTTCAGAATATAGGATATCTATATTGAAGTAATTTTTACCAAATACCTTTAAAAATTAAGCAAAGAATTGATCTTATGTTTTCTTTCGTAGAAAGATTCAAGTGAAACCAATTTTCAATTAGCCNAAACTTTGGATTTTTAGAAAAATATTAATTTCAGAATATAGGAAATCTATATTGAAGTAATTTTTACTAAATACCTTTAGAAATTAAGCAAAGAATTGATCTTATGTTTTCTTTCGTAGAAAGATTCAAGTGAAACCAATTTTCAATTAGCCATATTCCTCAAGCTTCTCCTCCCTTTCTCATACTTTACTTTTCTTTTCTTTTTCTTTTTTTTATTTTCTTTTTCTTTTTCTTTTTCTTTTAGGATCTTTTTAATTCTTACTTTTTTTTTCATGTGAGGATTACTATATCTTGATAGGCCTTTAATGATTTTGAATTTCACTATCCCTTTTCTAAAGTTAAAAACTTATTTCTATTCTTAACTTAAATCTAGAATTAGATTTTGAAAGAGAATTTTCATAGAATTTAAATTGTTTAAAAAATGTTATTCTAAAAATCCTTAATTTTTCAAAAATTTAATTTTTCTACTATAAATAGTAAAATCATTTCCTTGTTATTTCCTACTAAATATCGTAACTTCAGTTTCTACCTTTTTACTAACTTATCTACAAAGTTCCTCTATATCATTCCTAAAAATCAAAAGGTTAGTATCCTAAAGATAAGACCACTTACCACAAAACATTTTAAAAGTAGTATCAAATTAAATATATGCTACATAGGGCAACTAAAGTTAAGTTTTAAAATGATTTTTCATCCCCCCTCCCCCCCCCCCAAAACTTGATATTTAAATAGTTTAAAACATTAAACCTCATAATAAATATGAAGAAAGGGAGAGAAAATTTTAAAAATTTTAAACACAGGAATAATACAAGTGCAAGTAGTAAAAACAGGTGTTGAGCAGTGGTAATTCAAATCAACATGTATATCTATATTAGCATAAAGTAAACACTACTCTAACACACAAATAATGTAAACTAGAGCAAAAAGAAGTAAGCAATTATACCANCTATTCCTCAAGCTTCTCCTCCCTTTCTCATACTTTACTTTTCTTTTCTTTTTCTTTTTTTATTTTCTTTTTCTTTTTCTTTTTCTTTTAGGATCTTTTTAATTCTTACTTTTTTTTTCATGTGAGGATTACTATATCTTGATAGGCCTTTAATGATTTTTAATTTCACTATCCCTTTTCTAAAGTTAAAAACTTATTTATATTCTTAACTTAAATCTAGAATTAGATTTTGAAAGAGAATTTTCATAGAATTTAAATTGTTTAAAAAATGTTATTCTAAAAATCCTTAATTTTTCAAAAATTCAATTTTTTCTACTATAAATAGTAAAATCATTTCCTTGTTATTTCCTACTAAATAGCGTAACTTCAGTTTCTACCTTTTTTACTAACTTATCTACAAAGTTCCTCTATATCATTCCTAAAAATTAAAAGTTTAATATCCTAAAGATAAGAACACTTACCACAAAACATTTTAAAAGTAGTATCAAATTAAATGTATGCTACATAGAGCAACTACAGTTAAGTTTTAAAATGATTTTTCATCCCCCCCCCCCCCAAAACTTGATATTTAAATAGTTTAAAACATTAAACCTCATAATAAATATGAAGAAAGGGAGAGAAAATTTTAAACACCGGAATAATACAAGTACAAGTAGTAAAAACAGGTGTTGAGCAGTTGTAATTCTAATCAACATGTATATCTATATAAGCATAAAGTAAACACTACTCTAACACACAAATAATGTAAACTAGAGCAAAAAGAAGTAAGCAATTATACCAAAAATGAAGAAGTGTAGTGACCAAAGGAAAATATATTGAGATTTTCATACCTACTTTATACTTTTTTTTATGATATTACACTGTAAAGAATAGTATTTTTGATGTTTTTTTGCAGGAATGATGAATTAGGGTCATTGGAGCAAAAAGATACAAAAAGGAGCGAATTTGGAGCTAAACAAAGACCAAAATGTGAAGATTTGAACTAGGGCACCGACGGAGAGCCCATCGGCGCTGACGATGAGATTTTCCTGAGACACCAGAATTAATTCACTTAGAAGCCCCGCCGATGGCGCCCTTGAGGCCGCCGACGGTGAGCTTGACGGTTATGTCCAACTAGGCATTGGATGAGGACAAATTTGGAGGGGTGCTTAGGAAACTCTTGGGAAAGCTCATCCACAACTTTAAAAGAAGATTTTGGCCAAAAATTAAAGAGGTCTTAGATGTTATAAAGGTCCTGAAGGTTGGAGAGGTTCCATTAGTGTTTTGTAGAGAGTCTAAATTGTGAGGAATTCTTCAAGAGATTGTAAGAGTGGAGGAAAAGTGAGAGATTTCTTCCTTTTTTCCGCTTCAAAGAGGAATTCTATGTGTTGTAAAGAAAGGAAGAGATTTAGAGGATCTTTGAGGAGTTATCTTGGGGAGAAATTAGAGATAAGTTTACTTATTATTGTAGTTTGTATGACTTTGGTTTTATATATGAATTCCGAGTTTTGTTGTGTTTTCCCCATGAGATATGAGTAGTTTTCTGTGTCTTTCTCATTGTCTTGAGATTTGTGAAATGGTGATTTGAATTGGTGAAGCCATGAAATTGTTAAAGAAATTGTGATGATCTTTTCACTTTGATCTTAATTTACTTTCAATTTGACCAATTGATTTGTTAAAATATGTTGAGTTTTACAACTAAATTACATCCAAGATTTAGAGAGGTCAAATCCCTTGGAAGTTGGGTGCAAATAAATAGGGAAATAAAATTATCAGGCGTAGAATTGGAGATTCTCTTGGAAGTTGGGTGCAAATAAATAGGGAAATAATATTATCGGGCGTAGAATTGGAGATTTTCAAAGCCCTCGGAAGTTGGGTGCAAATAAATAGGGAAATAATATTATCGGGCGTAGAATTGGAGATTTTAGATTAGAAGTTGGGTGCAAATAAATAGGGAAATAAAATTATCAGGCGTAGAATTGGAGATTTTAGAGGAAAGTTGGGTGCAAATAAATAGGGAAATAAAATTATCGGGCGTAGAATTGGAGATTTTAGAGTGAAAAGTTGGGTGCAAATAAATATGGAAAAAAAATTATCGAGCGTAGAATTGGAGATTTTAGAGTGACAGACTAAAATCCCCAATTTGGTGCAAATAAATAGGGAAATAAAAATTATCGAGCGTAGAATTGGAGATTTTAGAGTGGATGACTAAAATCCCCAATTCGGTCCTATCGTTTGGGTGCTGAAGTGTAGATGTTAGCTCTTAGGTGAGGGGAACGTGGGAGCTCTGAAGTGAGAGCTGGTATCCTCCCAGCCTAGCTACCGATTTAGTAAGCAAGTGTAGAATTAGTCAATGTTCTTTATGCATGGACCAAAGGGTAAAGAATAAATATGCTCCTATTTGACAGAATACAATTTGAACTGATTCACTTTATCCATTCACTATAATTTCTTGACAATGAGAAGGATGCTTTCTTATATATTGAATATCACATTTAAATCTCATTACTATAATTAATTATTTAAGAGTTATTAAAATTACATATTTATTTTGATTGCCTATTAGTGACAGATAAGCAATTTGAATTTCATTGTTGCGATTAAAGTATTGCTTTTCTAAATCTTTAGTTTATAATTCTAATATTACTCGCTGTGGGATTGATATCTAGGACCCCATTAGAGCCCTAAATTACTTGAGTGATATGTATACTTGCGTTGATAAGTGTGACTTTACAATTATTGAATATTTTATACATCCATCTTTATCGTATACTTGCATTGATAAGTGTGACTTTACCATTATTGAATATTTTATATATACATCTTTATCGAATCTATAATTGTTATTAAGTTTTTGGTGCAGTTGCTGAGGAATTAAATCTTTTAGCAGCAGAATCTATAACCATTATTAAATTTGGTACAGTTGCTGAGAAATTAAATCTTTTAGCAGTAGTATCAAATACTTATATTTTTAAGCATATATAAAGTCGCTGTCAAGTTTTTAGCGTCGTTGTCGGGGAGTAAAATAAGAATCACAATTAGAGTAACGAACAAATTAAGATTATTAGAAAATTTTTACTTGAATTGTAACTTATTTTCATGTTTAGTTAACTGTTTTACTGTGTACTAATTTCAAGTTGTATGCATAAATTTGGACCTGAGAATCTTATACCCTACGATTCAGAATTAGAATGCACTGTTAGAAAAATTAGAAGATTGAGAAGAGAACCTTAATGGAAAATAACATGAACAATCAAGGAATAGAAGATGAACACCAACTTAGACCTCTAAGAGATTATGCAAATCCTACAGCAGATGAAATTCACTTATCTATCCAAAATCCTGACTAATTCATTTGAGCTTAAACCTACTATTATCCAAATGGTACAAAATAATCAATTCAAAGGTACACCAAATGAAGATCCTAATTTAAATCTTAAACCTGCTATTATCCAAATGGTACAAAACAATCAATTCGGAGGTACACCAAATGAATGCTTAAACCTGCTATTATCCAAATGGTACAAAATAATCAATTCAGAGGTACACCAAATGAAGATTACAGCAGATGAGATTCACTTATCTATCCAAAATCCTGATGTAGCTGCTAATTCATTTGAGCTTGAACTTGCTATTATCTAAATGGTACAAAATAATCAATTCGGAGGTACACCAAATGAAGATCCTAATTTACACATCGCTTATCATGAACACCAACCTAGACCCCTACGAGATTATGCAAATCCTACAACAGATGAAATTCACTTAATCTAGACCCTTAAGAGATTATGCAAATCCTACAGCAGATGAAATTCACTTATCTATCCAAAATAGATGTAGCTGCTAATTCATTTGAGCTTAAACCTGCTATTATTCAAATGGTACAGAACAATCAATTTGGAGGTACACCAAATGAAGATCCTAACTAATTCATAATCTTAAACCTGCTATTATCCAAATGGTACAAAACAATCAATTCGGAGGTACACCAAATGAATGCTTAAACCTGCTATTATCCAAATGGTACAAAATAATCAATTCAGAGGTACACCAAATGAAGATTACAGCAGATGAGATTCACTTATCTATCCAAAATCCTGATGTAGCTGCTAATTCATTTGAGCTTGAACTTGCTATTATCCAAATGGTACAAAACAATCAATTCGGAGGTACACCAAATGAAGATCCGAACCAAGACCCTTAAGAGACTATGCAAATCCTACGGCAGATGAAATTCAGTTATCTATCCAAAATCCTGATGTAGCTGCTAATTCATTTGAGCTTAAAGCAGATGAAATTCACTCATCTATCCAAAATCCTGATGTAGTTGCTAATTCATTTGAGCTTAAACTTGCTATTATCTAAATGGTACAAAATAATCAATTCGGAGGTACACCAAATGAAGATCCTAATTTACACATCGCATTCAAATGGTACAAAACAATCAATTCAGAGGTACACCAAATGAAGATCCTAATTTACACCTCGCCTTTAGAACTATGTGCTACTTTTAAATATGATAGAGTCTCAAACGATGTTGTTAAACTTAGACGATACAAAACAATCAATTTGGAGGTACACCAAATGAAGATCCTAACTTACACCTCGCTAGTTTTTAATTGTGTGCTACTTTTAAATATGACAGAGTTTCAAAGGATGTTGTTGGACTTAGACTTTTTTCTTTTTCACTGAGGGATAAGGCTAAGATGTGGTTAAATTTGTTAACACCAGGATCTATTAGAACTTGGGGAGAACTTTCATAGAAATTTCTATCCAAATATTTCCCTCCAACTAATAGTGTTAAACTTAGAAATGACATAACATTATTCTGTCATATTGATGGAGAGTCAATATATGAAGCTTGGGAGAGATTTAAAGATCTTCTTACGAAATGTCCTCATTATTTGTTACCAGATTGGTTGATAATTCAAACTTTTTCTCATGGATTAGTGGGATCACTTAGATCGATTATAGATGCTGCGGCTGGTGGTTCTTTAATGTCAAAATCTTTTGATGAGGCTTATTCATTAATAGAAGAGATGGCTACCAACAATTTTCATTGGCCCTCTGAAAGGGTAAATCCTAAAAGAGTAGCTAGTATCCATGATTTTGATGCAATATCTATGTTAGCTTTGCAGATTGCTGCAATATCAAATAAATTAGATCATTATGGGATGAATTATTCTCCAACACCTCCTATGATGGAAGAGAATTCATTTGGGCAATTTGTGAATGTTCAACCTTCATATGAGACTTTAAATGCTATTAATAGACCCAACAACCCTTATGTGAACTATCATAACCCAGGTTGGAAGAATCGTCCAAATGTTCATTGGAATAACAATTCTTCTACAAATCAACAATGGGCAAACAACCCAATGAACCCATTAGGATCCAACCAAGGAAATTTTAACTATAAACCTTCGTATCCTCCAGGATTTAACAGTAACACTCAAATTAAGGAAAAGCAGTTGTCTATGGAAGAGCTGACATTAAACACCGGTCAACAATTGCAGAATTAAGGAAATCAATTACAAATTCAAGGAAATCAATTACAAAATCAAAGAACTGCTATTAAGAATATTAGAATCAAGGAAATCAATTACAAATTCAAGGAAATCAATTACAAAATCAAGGAGCTGCTATTAAGAATATTGTCAATTAGGGCATATCACTATTGCACTTAGTAACCAAAAACTAGGAACTTTTCCTACTGCTGTGGAACCAAATCCCAAAGATCAAGGGAAAGAATAGATAAAAGCGATATAATTACGAAGTGGAAAAGAATTGGAAACAAGAGTACAAAAAGAAACATAAATTGAAAAAGAGAATGTGGATACCAAAATAGAAAAGGATCATGAATACCCAGAATTAGAATATCCATTTACACTAATGAAAATTACTGTAGAGAAACCTCCACCATCGTTTCCTCAAAGATTGAAGCAGCACCAATAAAATAAATAATTTTCCAATATTTTAGAAATTCTTAAGAAGTTAACGTTAAATATTCCCTTCGTAGAAGCTTTAGAGCAAATGCATAATTTTGTGAAATTTATGAAAGATATTCTGAACAAGAAAAGGAAGTTCACGGATAACAAAACTATTGTACTTNAATCATTTTCAAATTGTGGAAAAGTAATCAAAAAGAAGATTTGTTTAGGTCTTTTAAAATATAGAAGCTTTACAATATGGCTTGGCTTAAATGTGAAAATGATTCATTAAAAACAAATTGATGCAAAAAGGCATACTTAGAAAGTGAGTGACAAAATCTACATACAAATATAAAATCATCAATAGGTACCATATCCAACCCCACATTATTTGTTATAAAATTGCATGGTTATAGAAGCAAACTAAACTTTCTCATAATCAATATTGTCATATGGCAAACTATAAATATGAAACAATCATAGTACAATATTGAGTTACATCTTTCACTCTATGAATTAAATGTCAGGACGATCAAATAGGCTTCCAATCATGCCAGAAAAATCCTTCAAAATAAAACCCAACCAATAACATTGGCCATAATAACAATAATGTCATGTGATGGAATGGAGTTAATAAAAATAGCGACTTTTTTATGTATTTATATTCACAACGGTAGATAAATACTGTATGACCAATAAAATGTGTATGAGTGCTGGTGATATTCATCATCTGCAATTAATAGACTTTGGTTGATGGGAATGTCATAAATGAGATGATAATTGATGGTCGGCTAGGTCATCCTTCTGGCGGGTGGGTTTATAGAGCAATTGAGAAGCGAACTGTTAGATGTCAGTGACTAACATTTGTTATTTTTACTAGTCAAATGGTGATGAAAGTAACATATTAATGTTGGTTTTCTCCTTTTCTTATTAGCAAGATAGATTGATAATAAAATAGGTGATGGACGCCAATGATGTTTGAAGAATAAATTGAAAAGTCGAGTGATAGTTGCAGTTGATTCAACCTATGCATGATTCAAACCTATGCATGATTGCTAGAGTTCAGTTAATGTATTTTTATTGTACCAAACCTTAGTTATTATTCTCATTTTGCTCATTTGAACTTTATCGACATTATAAATTTATAAGACATTGTGAACAAGTGTGCAACCATTTCAACTTGTTAAATTAAGTTGGAACAAACACTAAATTCATAATCATATAAAATTCCTTTGATGTTCCACAAATCCAAAGATCAAAAGACTTGAGCCTTGTTTGGTTTTCTAATTTCTATTTTTAGAAAACGTGTTTGGTACTATTTTAATTTATATGTTTTAAGATTAATAATATAAAACACATNTCTAATAAATTCTCTTCAATCACATGGGGGCTTTTGAGAAAAATTATGTCCAATATGGTCTATTTTTTCTAGATAATGCTACAACTTGAGATGCAACCATCGAAACATCATCATTATCATGAATACTAGCTACTTTCGTTGGATTTGCCCCTTCAGAAGGCCATTGAAAATTATTTGTGGTCATCTCTTCAATTAATGCATAGGCTTGATCTAATGGTTTTGACATTAATGAGCCTCCAACAATATTTATGATAGATTTAAGTGATCCTACTAACCCATTATATAAAGTTTGAATTAATAACTAGTTTGGTAAAGCATGACTTGGACACATTCTAAAAAGTTCCTTAAATTTTTCCCAAGCTTCATATATTGACTCTCCAACTGAGTAAAAGAAATAATATTATTTCTAAGTTTAACAGTTTTTAAGGTGGAAAATACTTAACCAAGAATTTTTGTGCTAAATCTCCCCAATTTCTAATAAATCCAGGTGCTAATGAGTTCAATCACTTGTTAGCTTTATCCCTTAAGGAAAAATGTAATAGTCTATGTCTGACAACGTCGTTTGATCTGCCANCCTAATAAATTCTCTTCAATCACATGGGGGCTTTTGAGAAAAATTATGTCCAATTTGGTCTATTTTTTTTCTAGATAATGCTACAACTTGAGATGCAACCATCGAAATATCATCATTATCATGAATACTAGCTACTTTCGTTGGATTTACCCTTTCAGAAGGCCATTGAAAATTATTTGTGGTCATCTCTTCAATTAATGCATAGGCTTGATCTAATGGTTTTGACATTAATGAGCCTCCAACAATATTTATGATAGATTTAAGTGATCCTACTAACCCATTATATAAAGTTTGAATTAATAACTAGTTTGGTAAAGCATGACTTGGACACATTCTAAAGAGTTCCTTAAATTTTTCCCAAGCTTCATATATTGACTCTCCAACTGAGTAAAAGAAATAATTTTATTTCTAAGTTTAACAGTTTTTCAAGGTGAAAAATACTTAGCCAAGAATTTTTGTGCTAAATTTCCCCAATTTCTAATAAATCCAGGTGCTAACGAGTTTAATCACTTGTTAGCTTTATCCCTTAAGGAAAAATGTAATAGTCTATGTCTGACAACGTCGTTTGATCTGCCATCATATATAAATGCAGCACACAGTTATAAAAAATTTGCTAAATAAAAATTTGGATTCTTAGATGGTGTTCCCCCAAACTGATTGTTTTGTATCATTTGTATAATTGCAGTTTTACGCTCAAATGAGTTAGTCATTACAGTAGGAGTTTCTATACTTAAGTGAATTTCATAGGTTGTATGGTTTGTGTATGTGTAGTCCCTTAAAAGTCTTTGTAAATTATGCTATTCATTTTCAATATTTTGATGTTCAATGCTATTTTACAACGACTTTGCCATTTCTTGAAAATTGNGTTTAAGCTCAAATGAGTTAGTCATTACAGCAGAAGTTTCTATACTTAAGTGAATTTCATATGTTGTATGGTTTGTGTAGTCCCTTAAAAGTCTTTATAAGTTATGCTATTCATTTTCAATATTTTGATGTTCAATGCTATTTTACAACGACTTTGCCATTTCTTGAAAATTGTGAAGTCCTTTTAGTTTTCTAATTTTTCTTATAATTTGATCTAATTTAGAATCATAAGACACTAAACCTTCAGATCTCAAACTTCGCATACACAAGATAAAATTTCAGAAAATAACAAAAATACTCCTAAATTATTTTTTTTATTTTTGGTTTTCAAAAAAAAAATTTCTTTTTGAAAATGCAAATGTACTAAATTTATTTTTTAATTCTCCTAAAATAAAGTTACAGTTCAAATAAACTTCTAAGTTAAAAAGTTTCGTCGCTTCTCCGGCAACGGCGCCAAAAATTTGACCTGACTCGCAATTACGCAGATATTTACACTCTAAAATATTGCTAAAAACTTGTCCCCAAATTATATTTAGCGGCTAGTGTTAATAAATAAAATTATTTACAAAATAAAGAATAAACATTCACACTAGGGGTACTACGCAATTATATGTATTGTTTCAAGTAATATAGGATTTTCTTTAAAAAACAAATTAAAGATCACACGAGAAAGCTGTAACTTTTAAATAATAACTTAGAAAACTTTTATCTAAATTGCAGATAAAAATGATAGGAGAAATGTATCAAAAGTTTTGTAAATGATTATAACTAAATTCACATGCAATCTAAATTTCAATAGAATTTAAGAACAAAATTTAAAATACTAATAAAGTTTAAGAGACTAATAAAGTTTGAGAGAGTTGGAATATAATCAAAAGATCTTCCCCTTTTAAAGAGATCTTAATCAATGTAGGGATTGAATGATTAAAAATTTAAAATGATGCATTAAGACAAATAGTAGCATTCCTATTCTTTACCCCCTCTCGGTGCTAGCAAAGAACATTGGCTAACCTTAAGTTTGTTCCAGCTTGTGTAGCATTATTGAGTAGATTCTGACATCTCACTTCTAGATTACCAATTGTGTCCTCTCTATAGGTACTACTAGGGACCCTTAGATCCAAACTTAAGATCAAATTGATAAAAGAATTCAGTCTGTCACCCTAGGAATATCAATTCTAGTCCATGAAGACTTATCTCCCTATATATTTGCACTTCCCCTAGAACGATCATAATGGCTCTTTCCAAAGTTAAGTGTGGTACTGACTAAATGGTGAAATCATAACCCTCATAGGTTAATATGTTTTGTAAAAAAATTTAACATCACAAAAAGCCAGTGAAAATACCATCACAATTTATAAAATAAAAGTAAATCCTTAAATAAATCTCATCCCTCTTGATTAATTCTCATATGCATGGAGAAAGAAAGGAAAACTAATTATAATTCATTTAGATAGAACAAAAACACATGATTTGTATTGAAAGCAAAGTCTTACAAAAAAAAAAAACTCACACACAAATACAAATTACTTATCTTATGTCTTCTCCCCAAGCAATTCCTAAAGTATCCTTCAAACAATATCCAAACTCTTCTTCTACAAACAGGAACTCACAAATATAAACTCACACACCCACTAAGAACACTCTTAAACACTCTCCAAGACTCAATCAAGCCTCTCTAAGATCTCCAAGACATCTTTTTCATTCAACAATTGACCCTTTCAATAGATAAATGAAATTAACCAAGGGTCACTTCAAGCATCCCTTCAAAATTCGACCAAATTCCTTGGATGTTCTAGAAAATCAATTACTAGTGATATAACACAAATCTGAGGAGCTATTACGCCCCTCACGGTCGTTAGTTAGTGCTATAGTACCAAGGGCTAGCGTTATGGTGTCATTTAAGGTGTTGCCATTTTGCCCTCATTTTCTCTAAATATCCATTCCTTGTACTTGAAACCAAAAACATGCAAGATAAATTCCTTTAAAGTGCAATATCATAAAAATGTGCATAAAATGAAAATTAAATATTTATTAAAACATANTCAAGTCAGTGCAAATGTTCCAGCCTAGCACCGGCGCCTCGGTGGAGATGATTGAGGGTGGGCCCCTTCATATCGCTGGCAACCCACATGGGCTGGCGAAGGTGGGACCCTTACTCAGCCCATATTTTTGTTGGACCCACTCCAACATGGCCCAATCCCCTCTCTTTTTTTTTTCTATGGGCAGCGAGTACAGCCCACAAACTTCCATTCCCACGCACGTTGCACCCTCGCCCATCAGTCAGGCAGTCACCAACCACTTGTCACCATTGACAATCTTTTTACTTCTATTTTCTTTGTTTTTTTAAACAGGCTGCAAATATTTTGATGCCCACCCAAATAATGATTAGGGAATCTTTAAATATAATGCTTATTAAGCATAACTTATAAAGACATAATAAATATAAATAATAAATTTCTCTCTCTCATTAAATTTAAGCCAATTATTTTCTTGGATGTGATATGGATATGGCACTTCGTTTTAAAGATTAAACAATCTAGTGCCTTATTTAGTAGAGTTAGCATCTCTTGCCATTGTTTAGCTCTTATGCATCTCTCACTGATCCTCTTGTGTCGTCACCGTCTTCTTTCGCTCTATTTCCCATGGACAACTCTCGCTCATGCTCTCATTCTGCTTCCCAAACTAGTAGCTTCAAGCATTAATTCCCCATCTTTCTCACCCTCTCATATTGGTTGTTGGTGTTCGCTAGGGTTGTCAAAAGAGTTTTCACTTGCGAACAGTTTGTGTTTGACTCATTGAATGGCTTGTGTTCGATTCATTCATTAAGCAAATAGGCTGAACGCTAATAAATTCTTTTGAGCTTGATTAATAAACAATTCAAACACGAACAAAGGTTTGCTCATTCGTGTTGGACTCATTTTGACTCAAAAGAATTACATAAAAATATTTGTACTTTTTTATATTAAATCATTACACTGTTATATATAAAAATGTATTTGCACAAATCTTAAAGAAAAAATGATGGTAATCAGAAGAGATGATGTGTCATGCTAGGACCTGTCAGAGATGATTCAAAAATACCACGCAAGGCCAACCAGTTCTGTACATGCCGGAAGGAAGATAAACTCCAGACGAATAAAATTTGACCATTATCCTGAAAGTCCATCAGCAGAAGACTAAAAAGTCTAACAACTTTCCTTTAGCCAAGTCGGGTGATTGGAAAAAATGCCCGTTTCTGAAGCAACCAACCGAAGTTGTCCGACCCGCCTTATCAAGCATAAGCTTTCAAGAGACAATGTAATTGATAGTGCCTCCAGGACCGGAATGAATGGTCGTCGGGGCCCAAAAAGACTGGGTGGAGGTTCTCATAGGCTCCCGACCCCATCCAGCTGGGTGCCTTTCTAGGCTTCCAGCCCTATATGTAAGTACTAACCAAAATACCCCTGTTGTATTTAGGAATACTAGGGTACTCAATGTAATTGTACAATCCTATCCCTATAAATAGGGGATTTATTTCTTGAATAAGGGTTATAGGATTTTACAGTTCTACATTATGCTTTTGCTCTCTTTGTCCCCCTCTCCTTCCTTTTGGTGCTTCATTCCTTAAGTGTGTCTCTCAGACAATTTCAGATTCCACACCTAAAAGGTGTGGTGAGTGTAGAGTCATGCCGTCAATAAGAAGAGAAGTACATCAGTCACAATTCGAGGAGGCTTCCAGAGAGAATTAACCAACATGAGAGCAGCAAGGAAAGTGGTAGAAGATCTCATGTAAAGGGGAAAATAGGAGATGAGGACCTAAATTGTGGAGCAGGTGTCAGGTCCTTAGAGTCATTGCAACTTTGAAGTAGAGTCAGGCCCCCATGATCAAACCCCCCAAAAGTCAGCATTAGCGCCCAACGACAAGAGAGTGAACCATGGTCCGAAGAGGGTCGAGGATTCACAGTAGCAGGACAATGCTAGATCAACACAAGTAGAAAGACAACATGTCGGCCGCACAAAGGCTCCGTGACAAAATGAGAACCCATTATCCCACTTGAACTAGGGGGTTGAGAGCCCAAAACAATTCAAACTTCCAACTTTGGAGGTCTATAGAGGTCGATCAAACCCGATCGACCACATAACTTTATTTGAGTCAGCCATGTGCTTGCTCTTGATCTCGGATGTGTTCAAGTGCTATTGTTCAGGATTCATCCCATAGAATGGGATGAATGGTGATCCCCTAACCTCTCTCGTATGAGGCTATCACAAATTTGAACCACAAGTCCTTCATTTTACTCTCAACATAGATCACATGGAGTTTTGAGCTGGATAAGAAAAAAACATAACCTTCCTTATCCCTTTTGAAGTTGAAGAAATGTAAGAACAGTTCAATGGATCAAGAAAGCTTCTGCCACCAAACATCATGATTTTCGTTGCTGAATTTAGCAAACCCCACACCGGACTAATACTATAATGGTTGAAGACAGATAGGATCTCGTGGTAGAAGGAAAACCACAACCCATACTTAAGCTCGTCTACATAGATGACCACACAATCTTTGATCACCCTAGTCAATTTCTCATCCTTCTTAGCTTGTCTGAGAGTCACAGAATCACCAAAAACAAATGACCGTTGAAGGACTTCAACCTGCCTCGTAGTCACCATGGACTCCACTTTCAAGGGAACCTCCCCAAACAACTCGGAAGAGAACTTCAGTGCCATAGCCTGTGGGAAGGGAGAAGAAAGGAAAAGCTCATGTAGAGAAGGAAGAAAGGAAGAGTTGGGCTCTTCTGAACCGATCAACATTACTTAGAACATGCCGTAAAAATTTAAGAGGCACGGGGAAAAAGGTCTTTTGTTGTATCAAATTGCAAAAATAAAGTCACATCAAGCACACATTATGATACATAATGATTAGACATTTTTATTTAAAAAAAAATTAATATTTACATTCAAACCCTTTTGCTTACAAGTTATCAACCGTAAGGAAAAAACGTAATAAAATTGTCAGCTGCTGTCTTAGCGAGAACTTAACTGAGCAGGGAAAGCTGCTAATACATCATTGTCCCTATTCTAGCCCTATCTATCCTTTTCATCTCAGATTGAAATAGGTAAATTGAAACTGCCTCCTCGATCCCAAACACCTCGGCCCAAAGCAATGCCACTCCGTCCTAGAGTACCGACTCTCTAGCTCGTAGCATGAAGACTTCCTCATCCAACTTTTCTATATGCTTGCTCTAAGAATGAGCATGATTAGCTTCTCTGGATAGTGTGATCCTTACCTCATGAGTTTGAATGCCATTCGAACCAGGTGCCTCAAATGCTCTCGCCGCCTTAACTGGATCATTCATTGAATTAACAGTAGCATCACCAAGTCATCCTTGTGAACGTCTGGAATCTTCAACATTTCCCATATCCATAGTATCCCTAGCAGCACCAAGTTTCAAAAGGGGCGAGGTGTTAGTCTCCCTATCGAATGATGAAAACAATATTTGATGCAAATCGGAGGTGGTAAAAGACTGAACTCTCTCTTCAGTTTCCCGTTCTACCGATGTGAGGGAGGCATCCACCTTTAGTGCGTACACTGACACAAGGTCACCGACCACATATTGAACAAATACTGTCAGTTCCACCTAGAGTGCCACCACAAATACAAGCTTGGCCCTTATTCTCCCACCAACACAGAAAGATCCTAGGAAGAAGTTAATGGCTCCGCGACCTATTTTTCGAAGGGTTTACCACTTATTGTTTGACATTTCTTGAAGGAAAATTCACCCTCCCTTGATTGGGACCTCTTTGTATGAAGATTAGAAAGTGAGTCAGATGACCCCACTACATATGTTAGGTCAGAGGGTATCACTTCCACAACAGGATATTTCTTGGGACACACTGTTCGAGAGAATGTTTTTGCTCGTAACATCATGGCCTGAATAGATTTCTTTTGGGCATCCTAAACTTGGCTGATTTGGAGAAGAAATCGCTCTCCATGATCATCAAAAATAGACTAAGGAAGACAACACCAGCAACATGAAATGCCAAGAAGAGATAAGTTTTCTCTTTACTCTCTTTTTTATAGAGATCTTTATGTGTAATCATATAAGTTTTCAAATATTTTGATTTAAATAGTCATAAATATTATTACTCTTTAATATTCCCTTGTCCCTATCACAGATGTTTCCATCTAGGAGCAAGAGAATCAGATAACTTAAATATATATCTAGAAAAAGTGTCTGCACGAATCTTAAAGAAAACTGACAGCCGAAAAAAGAGGTGATGTGGCATCCCGGGACTCGCGAAAGATGATCCAAAATCTCATGACTGGCTAGCCGACTCATACGGGCTGGAAATAAGATAATCTCTAGACGATCAAAATTTGACCATCCTCTCAAAAGTTCAACAGCACAAGACTTCCGCGGACAAGTCCGACAACTTTTCCTCTAGCCGGGCAGGGTGATCGAACCAAACTGCCCATGTCCAGCGCAAACGACAAGAGTTTTCTGGTCTGCCTTTTCAAGCATAAGCCCTCAAGAGACAAATTAATCAGTAGTGTCTTTGGGACGCCAACGAATGACCACCCGACCCCTAAAAGATCGGGTGGAGGCCGTCATATGCTCCCAACCCTACATGATTAGATGCCTCCTTGGGGCCTCGACACCACCAGACCGAGCGCCTTTCCAGACTCTATTCCCTGGCCTCACCAAAAGACTCTTTCCGTATCAATGAATATTACAACTACATAATGTAATTGTACACCCCCATCCCTACAAATAGGGGATTCATTTATTGAATAAGGGTTACACGATTTNCAATATTAAGGGTACATAATGTAATTGTACACCCCCATCCCTACAAATAGGGGATTCATTTATTGAATAAGGGTTACACGATTTTAATGTTCTATCATGCGCTTTTACTCTCTATGTTCCCCTCTCCTTCCTTTTCATGCTCTATTGCTTAGACCTGTCTCCCAGACAATTATGGATTCAATAACTGTATTTAAAAATGCTAAATTTTATTATTTTTAAAAATTAGTGGGCAATATAATGGTTAGAAATATGTAAATTTTGGTACATGGGCGGCTTAATACGCGCCGATCACGAATACTTATTCATGAGCTTATTTCAAACACGAGTAAAAAAGGAACGAAAAAAAAAATTATACTGGCCGAACATAAATAATTTCTTATCTCGATCAAGCTAAACTGATTTACACCTCTAATCTTCATCAACAAACCTTTGACAATGAAGAAAGCTAGCATTCATATTAATTGGATTAATACCAGCAAGAGTGACATGATTTGGGACTAAGGGATGAGTGTATTATTTTAATTTTGGATATTTTGGATGTTAGGGGTATAATTTTCATAATATTAGTGTGAAATATGTAATATTTGAAATTTTAAGTGCTATTTATGTATATCCCTTTTATTATTTCATCAGCAAAAATATGTATTAAAGAAGTAACCCATCAATTTGTTGCTTATATTGGGAGCCTTTAAACTTACTCAGTCTATTTAAGCATTAAATTTATATATTTTGATGAATATATATATATATATATATATANCAATTAATTTAATTAATTAAAATTTTGTATTAATTAATTAAAATAAAATCATTAGTAAATCATAATTATTAAGTAAATAATTATTAAGTTTATTAATTAAGTGATTAATATTTTACTTCAATTATTATGAGTTTAAATGCTTAACTATTTTGTTAAATAAGTTGATTAATTTTTAAAATTTGATAATTATTATGTTAATTAATTAAATTATCAATTGAAATTAAATGAACAAATAAAAAAATGAACAAAGAAACAATATCTTTCTATTTGTTTTATGATTTTTCTTTTCAAAAATAAAAATCGAAAAACAAAAAAGTGATCTCAAACAGGCCGTTAACCAAACATATGAAAAGTGTTTCATTTCATCGAAAACTTACAAGAGTTTAAAAGTAAAATTACAAGTAATGAAATAAGAATAAAAGCACTAGGATTTATTAATGACAATGCCTGCTTACCTCATTTTTAGTTAACATTCCTTCCATTGACTGAAGCTTGATTCGACTTCACTTGAGCTCAATCTTAACCAAACCCCGAAATTATTGATTTATCTCTACAGATTATTGTAAGGCTCAAAGTTTCATTTTAAAAACCGCATTAAGTTTATTATCACTAATAATGACCGTGCACTTAAGGTTTTCATGTATGAAAATTGTCTTGCATAAAACATTTAAACGAGTCATTAGTTTTTAAAGGGACTTCACCATTGTGTCTATATCATCAAAATCTTTTAAATGAGTCCTTTGGTGCTCAATTTTAGCCCCATTTGGATAGTTTTTGAGTAAACAATGATCAAGAGAAAAAAAAATGATAATTGTGAGAGATAAAACAATAATTTAACCATAACTATTTTAAAGAGGCTTCAAATTGACAGTAATATTCAACAAAAATTATTTTAAACTTCAAAATACATCATTTGGAACAATCAATTCTATCAAAAACTTTTTTTTTTGTCAAAATTGACAGTTTTCTCTCTTCTAGGATGGGGCTCACTTTGACCTGTCATATCTTTTTATATATCATGAATTAGCTAAAACCATTTAGAGCATTAAACACATTGTATTTTTCTCTATCATTTTCACTAAATTTAAATTTATGGTCAAAGTCAACTTCCCAACCACCATAACCACCTGGTTAACTAATTTCGAACTTCAAATGACGATAACTTTAGCTACACAATTTTGTTTTGAAACTATTTGAACCTTCAGATTCATTGTTTTATCATATTAAAAATTGTAGATAATTTTAAAATTTTTTTATTATCCTTAATAATTTTACATAATAAATCCTCTTTTTGGACTTATTTACAAAAATGTGATGGACCCATTTAATTAATTGTTCATTTTTACCTTTAATTGACATATCAATCATTCTTTTGCCTAAATCTAATTGATCCAAGTGGAAGCAACCAAAGTACACCCATTTAGACCAAATCAATTTCAAAAATAAACTCCTCCCTCATCATAACCATCCATCCACCCCACTAACTCCACAAACTTCCCACTAACCCTTTATTCCAGCTGTAACCCCCAAGACAACCCCATTCATGATCCAATTCAGCCATTATTCTCTCTCCATTTCACTTCCAAGGGATTTCCTACTTCCCCCTCTCATTTTCCTTTTGGTCTCTCTCTTCTTTCAACAAATCAAGAGCTCACACTATAGAAGATGTTGTTATTAGCGTCTGATGCTTGTGTTGAATTTTTTTGATGCAAATGTTAGCATTCGATTTGTCGTTATTAAGTGGCAAATAATAAAATTTAATATTTGCGGCGGATTTTACTTCCAACAATTCGACGAAAAAATACACTTACAATGCAAAACTTTATTGGAGTTGCGACAGATTTAGCATCGAATTTGCATAAAAAAAATAATGCAAAAAAGATTTTTTTTAAGAATTGATTTAAGTCTGACACAAATTAGATGAATATCTGACGCAAATGACCTAAAATACTCATCCTACATGCCTAATTTTCGTTTCTCTGTTCGAGCTCTCTCTTGATCTTGCCATCTGCTCGAAACTCTCGAAAGCTCCCCCTCCTCTTTCTATCTCCCATTTCCCTCTCCCTTTCGGTTTCACTCAAAACCACTACCTTCTTGAACGAACCTTCGCGATATAGTCGCCATTAGAGCTAGCTCGAAAGGTAGTGACGTTCAGTGATTCATCAATCAAAACTCATAAACATTAACTTGTCTATCCTCATACATATTTAAAAGCATGAAATAAACAGAGGAAATAAATGCAAGGAAAGTAAATACTCATCCACATACATATTCATGCAATTTTCCTTAGCTTTATTGGGCCTAACATTTATATTTGCATCACATTTACATAAGAAGAAAATAAATAAAACTTATGCTAACCTACCACATCAAATTAACATATGAAGATATTACATAGAATAGTTTTTTGACTTCTTATACTAGCTCACATGCACTTGCTATATATTTATACATTCAAAAATATATACATATAATTACACATATCACACACACAAATTATAAATATATATAGGGGAAGGAGCTTTATCCGGCTCCCTACGCGTTAATCAAAAGAATGGGTACATAGAAATGGGTTGGGAGAGGATCCCCTAAACTAAAAAGTAAAGAAAATACAATACACACGCTAAAAGTGGGGGTCCTCAGCCACAATACATGTATACAAAAAACAAAAAAGGTCATATAAACAAAAAGTAAAATTACAAGTAATGAAATAAGAATAAAAGCACTAAGATTTGAGGTTTAACGGCTTATGGGTTAAGTTAATCGGGGATGATGAACGGATGTCATCAGTTTTTGCTTTTATGCATTGGACGGTCCTCATGGAGTAGGATGCAAAGATGGAATGGTACAACAAGACGATGAGGTGGCTACGTTGCTGACAACGTCAAATGGCAGAGCGTTGCATGTAAAGTTCGACACACTGTAGGTTGAGATGGCGCTGACTCGTTTAAGTAGATAAATAGGTCTTTTTTTATTTATTTAAATGACCAGAACTTCAAAAAACCATATCTTGGTGTAGAAAAATCATAAAAATAAAATAAAAATGTCCTCATGCTCAGTAAACAGAGGAGAATAATATGAAAATGGTTTCTTGTCTATTTGATGCATGCATGATTTTCAATTAATTAAATAATGTATTTCTTATTTGGATTCTCCATTTGTACGGACATTTCACCATGACTCAAATTTTTGGGGATTTGGTTTTTTCTGTCATGAGGGATCTTCCCTGATTTTTCCAAGGTCAGGGGAGGTCTCTGAGCAGAGATCTCTATTTTTCAAGCATATCATGTCTATTTTGGTAAAATAATTAAAAAAATTAAAATATTCATAAGAAAAATACAAACTTGTTTTGGTAGGTTCATTGTGGTCAGAGGACCCTAGGAAAAATATAAAATTGGTGACTATATTTATGTTTGTAAATACTATGATAAATTTAGGTAAAGGTTTTTAATAATGAAGGTCAATTCTAAAGTTAAAGATATTTGGTATGAGAGGACAAGACTATGTTTTTCCATTTAAAGTAAGGAAATTGTATTTTTGAAGTATTAAGAATCTTAGAGTTTCATGTAAGAAGAAAAGAATTAGACTTTATGAAAAATCTCCAAAATTAATATGAATTTATAAAGTGAAGAAAGGTAAAACGTTTTAACTTTAAGAAGAGAATAGTGAAGTTCAAAATTATTAAAGACTATCCAGATATAGTAATGCTCACTTAAAAAAAGAAAGAAAAGAAAAGATTGAAAAGATCTTGAATAAAAAAAAACATAATGTGAGGAGAAGCTTGAGGAGATACCTAATAAAAAATTGACTTCACTTGAATCAACTTGAGGAAAAGGATTTATTACATTTTCTAAACTTATATTTGAGTATTAGCACCCTTAATAGTAAAGTTTTCATGAAATTCTTTTTCATATGGATATTCTAGGTATCCTTGATATAACAAATTGCAGTTCTTCTTGAAATGAATGGAGATTAAAAAATCTTAGATTTTATTACTAAGTATTCTTAATCCTTATAGCTTTAATCTAAGTTATTAATTTTTTTTCTTAAATAAAACTATTTTTTTTATTAAACTAAAGTATTGAAGTTTATAAGTTAGTCTCTATCATATGTCATATTTTTATGTAGTAAAAGAGTCACTTGAGGACAAATAACATTTAAGTTTGGGTGATTTTGATACACAAAAATAACATATTAATTTAAGTTTTCATTTTATGTTTATTTTTGATGATATTGCACTTTAAAGAAGGATATTTTCATATTTTTGTTGCATGTATATCAATTTTAGGCATTTGAAGCAAAAGTAGTAAAAATGAGAAAATTTGGAGCAAAAATAGAGAATTTTGTAATTCTAGCGCCCGAGGCTCTAGATTGGCACCTAAAGCACCAGAACTGGTGCCTGAAGTGCCATTATAAGGGGAAGTGGAAGAATTTCAAACAACGCGGATTTAAGTAACTTGGTGCCTGAAGCGCCGGGATTGACAACTGAAGTGTCAGAGATGATATTTGATAGATAAAGGCAATTAAATATGACTTTTAAGTTGAATTTGAATGCTTTAAATGTGTCAAACGCCTCACGGAGTGATTCAATGCATCTAGACACTTTGGAATGTTCTCTAATGAAAGGAGATGTCTCTTAAATTAATGGACATGTCTTTTGGGATTAAAAAGGTGTGACTTTTAGAGAGAATTTGTGAGATAATTTTGAATTCTTTTTTAGAGGAGGCAGTCAGTAATTAAAAGGAGAGGAGTCTATGGCTAAAGAGAGGTTCGATGGCAAGAGAAGGGAGAGGTGAGAGGCAAGTGAGAGAGTGAGGGACTTGGAGATTTTCTCTTAGGGTTGTAAAAGGAGAGGGAAAGTGAGAGATTTCTTCTTCATTAAAATTCTAAGAGTGAATTGAGAATGCTTGTAAAGAGGGAAAGTGATTAAAGGGAACTTCTAAGGATTTGCTTGAGAAGGAGTGTGAGATAAGTTGTGTCTTTTATTTCTTTATTTTGTAAACTTATTTTTATATATGAAATCTGTGTTTGGTTATTTCCTTCTCATGAACTATGAGTAGCCTTCTTTATCCTTCTCCCTATAATGAGATTTGGTTTTGTGAATAATTGATTTTGTTTTATATGGTTTTAAATGTCAATAATTTGTGATCATTTAAACTCCAATTTTCATTTAATTTTTAATCTGAACAATTAAAATGTTAAAATGTGTTAAGAAACATATGATTCAAAACGGCTATTATTTCTATAACATGGTGAGTCACATTCAATTCCTTGGGTGAGAATGTAATCCATGGGGTTGGGTGCAATTAAAAAATAGAAATATACTTTGTTAGATGCAAAATTGGAGATTTTAATGTGATAGATTTAAATTCCTAATTTGGTCCAGTTGATTGGAAACTAATGCAAGATTGTTAGCCCTCAGGCAAGGGAGAAATGAGAGCTCTGGAGTGAGAGTCGGTATCCTCCCAACCCAACCACAAATTATGGACCAAACTCTGGATTAATCAATGTTCTTTATGCACTTGAAAGAGTGTAAATAATAGGATTGCTCCTATTTGACACAATACAAATTTATATATAATTTAAAATAATTTTAATTTATTCACAATCTATATACTCATTTTAAAGGGAAATAATGCTTTATTAAATTTGAACTCTTCGTCACAAAAACTTTGTTTAGTTTTATAAGTTTACTTTTAAAGTTTAACAATTACTTTAGTTAACTTAGTTGTTTTAATTGCATTTTATTTATTATACACTCAATTACTTTGAATTTGAATTTCACATGTAAGTTTCATAGTTTGAATTTTTTGTTTTACATTATAATTTTAAGAATTTCCAACTTTCCTGTGGGATCGATACTTAGGACTCTATTAGAGCCCTTATTACTTAAGCGATACATATACTTGTGTTATTATCACATGTTTGGTTGTTTAAAGATTTTAAAAGATATTTTTTTTACTAGAGTTATTTTTATTGAGATTGAATTGCATATTTATTATTAGTGCTACCGTGTGTGTTTTGTAATATTGAAAAATATTTACAAAAGCAACACACAACAAACACCGCACCACTTCCCCAACAAAAAACTTGACCCGGTCTGCAATTACGCAGATATTTATGTTTTTTAATATGTCAAAGCTTGACTCAAATAATATTTAGCAGCTAGTGAGGACAAATGTAATATGAAAAAATTAAGAAATATTTTTCTCACTAGGGGTACTACCCAAGTATACATATCGTTTCAAGTAATATAAAGTTTTGTTTAAAAACCCAATATCGATCTCACGGGGAGGATGTCAACAAATAAACAATGAAATGAAATATAAGAATTTTGACTATAAGAAAACTTTACTTCAAATTACATCAAATATCTTTACGACATGCAAGTAAAAGTAAATGTAATGACTTAGAAAATATACAAAAAGAGTCTTTCTTTTTGCCAATAATTCATAATCAGTGTAGGATTTCAAAATTGTTTAGAAACTTAAATGTGTTATTGTGATAAATAGGAACATACTTATTCTTTACTTCTTTTGAATTGTGTAAAGAATATTGACTAATCTAAAGTTGGTGTCTGCATGTATAGTAGTGCTGGGTAGGTTCTAGTCTCTCACTTCTAGATCACACACTGTGTCCTCTCTATCGGACTTACTGGAGACCCTTAGTTCCAATCTCTAGACCAAATTGATAAAAGAACTAGTCGGTTACTCTAGAAACATCAATTCTACGTCCATCAAATCTTATCTCCCTATCTATTTGCACTCTCATTTAGACGATCATGACTGCTCTTTCTAAGGTAGAATGTGATTTTTACAAGTCAAGAAATCTTAGCCCTTTCGGGTCCATAAGTTCCTAGACAGGTTTTAACTATATAAGTAGCCAATTTATAAAGTAAATGAAAGACCGGTAAAAATATCATCACAATTTTTATGAATAAAAGAAGTTCTAAACAAAGTCAAAACCACTTACTTAATTACTTCATATTACAAGGAGAAAGAAATAAAACTACTCACGAAGCATGTACATAATAAAACAAAATATATTTATAAAACTCCAATCTAAAGTATAAAACTTAGAACAAATATACAAATACTTATCTGGATTGTTCCCCCAAGCACTCCTTTGAAGTTATGTGACTTCTCTGACTCCAACAATACTTCCAAGACACACAAACTTCAAAAATAATAAAGACTCACAAAAAAAACTTATCACACACTTAAAACACTCACACACTATGAGACTCTATAGATCCGACTCTCTTAGCCTCTTGGAATTAATCTATATTTATAGAGCTTCGAAAAATGACTAATGGTTTCTTCAATCATCTCTTCAGAATTCGGTCTCTTTCAATAAATCTTCTAGAAAGTAATAATCGTGGCGCCTAGGCGCCAGCCAATTTCTACATCTGGCTTCTAGGCGTCATTTCGGCGGGGTTGATACTTTTCTTCAATTTAGCCCATTTTACTCCTTTCTGATGTATTTTTGCTTCTTTTTACTCTTAAATTCTTTTTCTTGCACCTGCAACCAAAAATATAAAAATACCCTTCATTAAAACATAATATCCTAAAAAATTGAGTATAAAATGTACATAAAAAATATGTAATTTTAAGGTGGATCGATAGCTTATAATTTTGTAGAACAAGTTAGCATAACTTAAAACTAACTTTACTTCCAAGCTAAGTCTAATTTTAGTAGGCTAATACTTCTCTTAAGTATAACTACCTCACTCTCTATGAGATCGACCTTCCAGACACAAAATTTGATATTATTGATACTATATCAATTGCGTTAGATCCTTGTACTTATAATTAGGGTGTGTCAATATTTTATCAATGTTGCAGGGTGTGTCAAACACACACATCAAGTCAGTTAAGTCGATCTAACACGGGTTAACCTAATTCAATTGAATCATGGGATTAACTCAACCGAACTCAAGTTATCCCCATTCAACTAATCCATCGGGTCAACCTGACATAACTTGAGTAACCCAAATCAATTGAATCACAGGGTCAACCTCACCTAATTCGGTTTAACCCAATTCAGCTAAACCACAGAGTCAACCCGATCTGAATCACCAGATCAACCTGACCAAACTCGGGTTCACCCAATTCAATTGAACTTCCAGGTTAACCCGATCTAACTAGGTTTAACCTAATTCAATCAAATTACCGAGTTAATCCAACCTAACTCAGGTCAACCTCAAGCCATTAGATTAACCTGACTCAACTCGAGCTAATCCAAAATCAACCCAATCCTCTAGGATAACCTGACTTAACTCAAGCTAACTCAAAGATAATTTTCTCCTCGGGTTAATCAGATTTAACTCCAATCAACCCAATTTGAGACCCAACTTCAAGCTTGACTTAAACTAATTTAATTAGGAATTGATTTAAGTCTAACTCAACTTAGACTTAAAAGGAAAATTTAAGTTTAAATTAATTTGGGCTTTACCCAAGTCTAATTTAACTTAAACTTGATTCCATCGGGGGTTTAACTTGGATCAGTATAATATAACCTGACCTACTTCTAAGTTTACCCGACTTGGTTTAAGTTTGTTTATTTCAACTTAATCTAAACTAAGTAATACTAGTTTGATCCTAATCAACTAAGTCAAACTAGGTCCATCCTATTGAACTTTGGTTAACTTAAGCAAGTTTGAAGATAATTTGAGGTAAAACCAGTGTGACTCAGGTTAACTCGGATTATGTAGAGTTTCATTGTAGATCAGTTCAACCTAACTTGAACTAATCTAAATAAACCTAGACCTAGGTGACTGAGGGTTATGAAGGGCTTTTTGCTTCTCGTTAGAGAATAAAAGCACACTAATCTTCAATCAGAAACAATTTGGGTTAAAGTATCAAACAAACATAAATGAAATGAAAAAAAATTCACTCTAAAAGTCATTAAAACTTAAACTTGAACCATAAAATGAAATTAGGTTTGAGAAGGTAACCCATTACTGTTAACTCAAATGAGTTAATAAACAATTAATAAAATCAAACGAATACATGGCTTTTCATATAAAATCAATAAAAAACGTTTTAGAAATCTAAACAAACAAACAAACAATTGAATCAAGTTTTAATTAATATATACCTATTTTACTCAAATTAAATAAGATAGTATATAAGTTCCAAGCAAGCTTCATGCAATGGAAGAACATAAATAACTATAATAAATTATTTCATTTACATAAAAAATAAAATAAAAAAGTGTTGCATGAATGTAATATCTGTATTCATTAAGGATAAATAAATTATTTTGGTGACATATATATATATATATATATATATATAATTTGAAAGATATTATGGATGCTTATCTGGATAAGAAGTATTTTGTTTCAAACAAAGGAGTTAAAGCTTCAAAAGCTAAAAAGACTGATTTAGGCTTATTGCTGAGTTTTGAGTAGACACTATGTAAAGGCATAATGATTAAAGATAAATAATAATATTATAAAGTTAATTTATATTAACAATAATTAGTTATTATTAAAAAGTATGATAGATTGAATATAGTCAATAACTTTTTTTAATAAATAAATGAATATTAATATAATTAATATTATTCTAAAAGTATTAATGATATTAAATAATTATATATTATTGCTAAAATTATATAATTAAATAAAATTTACTTAATTAAATATAATTTAAAAAATATATAATATGAGCTATTATTGAAGTTAATATATAACATTCACTAATTTATTTTTTTAATNTATTGAAGTTAATATATACCATTCAATAATTTATTTTTGAATAATAAATAATTTTATTGGTGAATATAAATAAAAAGTTAGACTGTGTTTATAATTGGTTTATTTAGTGTTTGAGTTAAAATTAAATAAATGAACTTATTTATCGACTAATTAAGAAAATGATCGGATATTAATTGAGTTCAATTTGAGATATTCATGGAGTTAAAATACAGTTAAAAATTTAATAAATAGAATTGAAATAGAAGGGTGGATTACAGTTTGGCAAAGTTATCAGTTAACTGCTCCGAGGAAATGATTTAATTATTACGTGAAGGGTACAGAGAACGTAATGATGGAAGACTTGCATTATTTATTACTCTTTGGGGGCAGTTTATAAGTGCGGGGAGTTTTTGAAAACACTTCGATATTGTTTAGATAGCGCGTTTTGTTCACTTATCTGAAAAATATGGTTCTATTTTTACACTAAACGCAGACCGCGGGCCGAACCTCGCGGTCGACCCGCGGGCTACATTTCAGGATAAACTGCTTATCCTTAAATGTACAAGCTGCCCCAAACACACCCTAACTTTCAATTGCTCTGATTATANGTAAGATCATTTTCATGCATAGGGAGCCTAAATGAACAATTTTACATAAAACTTATTTCAACTGATCATCATATTGATTTGCATGATCTTTATTAGTGATAAAAAAANAAATTTTTTTTAGTAAGATCATTTTCATGCATAGGGAACCTAAATGTACAATTTTACATAAAACTTATTTCAACTGATCATCATATTGATTTGCATGATCTTTATTAGTGATAAAAAAATTTATACAAATTTTAAAATGAAGTTTTGAGCCTTACAATAATCTTTAGAGAAAAATTAATAATTCTAGGGTTTAGTTAAGATTGAGCTCAAGTAAAGTCTAACCAGGCTTCAATCAAGGGAAAGGGGGTTGAACAAAAATAAGATCAAAATCTTGATGTGCTATGTTCTTTTATTTGCAACTTTTATTGAGACTTAGGAAGTTTTGCTAGGAGTGATTTTAGGTGGATTTGAAATTATTGTTGGAAGGGATGTGTACAAGAAGAAAGAATAAAATTCCTGAGAGCTAAGTAAAGAGAGAGAGATTTGCAATATTTTTCATATATTTAAAAAGAAGATATTTTTATATATAAGTAAACTAAAATAAACAAGAATTNTAAGAAGAAAGAATAAAATTCCTGAGAGCTAAGTAAAGAGAGAGAGAAATTTGCAATATTTTTCATATATTTAAAAAGAAGATATTTTTATATATAAGTAAACTAAAATAAACAAGAATTCTTTTTTCAAAAATGTATATAACATCACTAAAATCCCTTTTTCTACAACAACTAAATGTGTTCTTAAAGTGTAAATCTTTTAAGATTTAATCAACTCATAACAAAACTTTATACTTTTAACTAAATGAGCTTAAATATCCTATTTTTTTTTTTAAATTTAGAAAAGCTCAAGGTGATAGCTCATTATAGAGTCATTTAAAAATTATTCTTTTTTTCAAAATATAAAGAACTTTCAAGCGCTTGAATAATTAAAGAAAAACCTTTTAAACTTAAAAGGTAATGCTTTTCCTAAAAATCCTTAAAAACATTTTTCTAAATATTTTCTAAATAAGAAAAAAATTTTAACACCTAAAAGAAGTTTAGACGAAAAATATTAAAAAATTTTTTTCTCAAACCTTAGAACTTGGAGACTTTCTTCACAAAAAAGTTATCTTACAAATTTCATCTTAAGTTTTTTCAAAAAAAAAAAAAAAGAAATATTTTCCTTAAAAGTTAAAAATATTAAATTAAATGTTATTTTCAAAACATTAATCTAACCAACTAAAAGAGAAATAGTTTTAAATGGGTATTTTAAAACCCCACTAGAGCATATAAATAAAATTATATAAGCTCTTAAGGCTTTCATTTGCTTAGCCCATGCAAGATTTATATGTTCACCAGAATAAGAAACTATATGAAAGAATATGTTTCTCTCCTAAAACATACGAGTTTGAAGCATTAGGCTTTTGAATATATAAGCCTTGGGTCCTTTTATATATAAATAATTCATGTATAAGTACTGTTGACCTCACTTTTGGTTGAGGTGTAAATTTTACTCTTTATTAGCCTAGGGTCTAGCCATAGGACTTTCCTGTTGACTATTCCTAGAGGACTAGAAAATGAAACCNGTAGCCTAGGGTCTAGCCATAGGACTTTCCTGTTGACTATTCCTAGAGGACTAGAAAAGGAAACCTAACCATTAGAAATTCTAAACTCTTTTTTACTCAACTTGAAGTTCCACATATTGATCATAACCTCTAGTACTTAGTAGATGGGGACAATATGAGGGAGCTCAAAGAGAGTCCCCATAAGATGGTCAAGCCTTAGGACTAACATTGGGTGCTCTGGTCTTGATTAGGCTAGTTTGCACACAGTCCACTTTCTCACACACCCCAAACCTTAAGACCACTTGCACTTAATCTGGTCTCCCGACTCCTTTTGGAAATCTCATATGGGTGGACCCAAACCCCTAGCCCTTGGCTAAGAAGGTTAGGACCAACATATTGAACATCCAAAATGANGGGACCCAAACCCCTAGCCCTTGGCTAAGAAGGTTAGGACCAACATATTGAACATCCAAAATGAATCCTCATATGAATCCTATTAGTTTGGAATGGTTTCATGGCTTACCTACTCACTCTAGCCCAAACTTTCATAAAAATTACCAAAATACCCCTACAACCCTATTTTTGCCAAAATTCCTAAAATTGCCCAAAAAACAAAAATTTGTCCAAAAGTCAATTTCAAACCATTCCCACTACCCAAATTGACGAAAATCACTAAATTCCCAAAGCACCCTAAAATTGTCAAAATTACCAAAATGCCCCTCATAACCCAAAATTTTCAAAAATTCCAAAAAAATCCCAAATCATCTAAAATATTCCCAATTTTAACTTTGAACCATCACATTGACCCAATTTGACCAAATTGACCCATTTTGGCCAAAAACCCCAAATTGCCCTCAAAGGCCCAACTTCCCTAAATTAGCCCCAATGTCAAACAAATTGACCCCAATCTTGCCCAATTTAAACTCCAAACCAAAATTCAACATCCCTAATACCAATTGAAACCAAATATAAACCCAATTTGACCAAATTGCAAGCTCAATTTTACCCAAACCTAAGTCTAACCCAAAATTCACAAATTGACCCTATGTCTAAATTCCTCAAAATTGGTCTTCCAATTCAATTCAAAATCACTTGAAATCATTTCAAGAATCTTCATAAAATCTCCCTACACAAAATTAAACATTTAATTGACCCAAATTTTAGCCCAAATTCACTACAATTCCAAAAGCCCAAGCCCACCATACAGAATTTCAAAAGCCCAAACTTCTTCCCATCATCCACTTAATCAAAATCATTTCTTGAGTTTTAAATCATTGATAAAATCATTATAAATCAAGCCTCATGACAAACTCCACAAAAATACCCCATANTTCCAAGCCCACATGTCATGAAACTTCTTCCCATCATCCACTTAATCAAAATCATTCCTTGAGTTTTAAATCATTGATAAAATCATTATAAATCAAGCCTCATGACAAACTCCACAAAAATACCCCATAAATCCAAAAATCCTTTCTCATGCAAATTGACCAAGCCAAGGACAAGCCATGAAACCATCCTCAAGCCATAGGTGAGACATATGAGCCTTTGCCACCTCACCAAGCTATTAATGGAAAAATGAGGAGCCACTTTCAAGCTAGCTTAAAAAGGTTTTAACCCCTCTTAATGATACACTCTAACACATGTTTAGCTAAATCCAATGGATGGGGACTTCTCCACACCATTTCAGCTGACCCACCTGATCTTTGTTAGCCATGTGGAGCCACCCAAGCCCATTCTAATGAGGCTAGACCCATGGTTGACCAAACCAAGCCCAAAGCCCTTTCTACTTCAACCAATCATCCTTACCCATGCATAAACCCAATTGGCTGCACATTAGCCCACTATTGATCATCTTCAGTGGGATAGTGACCTGAGCCTGGCCAGTCAGCCACCTTGGCTGCCAGAAAACCCAAATCCAAGAGCCTCACC